>PIJE02000964.1:55217-67717 GCA_002895965.2 Coryphaenoides rupestris | reverse complement strand
TTTTGACCATTACAAAGCAATTGATACAGGTCGCTCCATAAAAGCAGATCAATATGTTTGCAATGAATCTAGTGGGAGGATATATCATGTTTCAATCACTTCCTACCCCCCCACCACCACCGAGACAGAGAGAGAGAGAGAGGTTGCCAACCATCAACATGTCAGTTGGAATGGTCCCATAGCAGCATCTTAACCTTATTGTGATCAGTTAATACTCCTGCTTTCCCACTGATTCCCCAGCACACATCATTTAGCATAAGATGCTTGTAGCCAGGCAACCGATGCCAAACCCCATGCAACTCTGTGTGTCTGCCATTTGGTAGAAAAATGCATTGACGGCTTGCGAGAATCTCTCTCTCTCTCTCTCTCTCTCTCTCTGGCTCTCTCTCTCTCTCTCTCTCTGGCTCTCTTTCTTTCTCTCTCCACCCTTTCTCCATTCTCCTAATGCTGAAAAAAAACACAACAAAAAAACCCTTTAGCTCTGTCTAAGTCACGCCCTCCCGAACCCAGGTCCCACTGTGCAGCATCCCCCCCCCACACACACATACACACACACACGTACACACGTACACACACACACACACACACACAGCACCTCCTCCTCCCTCCTCTGAACAACTTTTCCAAAAGCTGCCTAATGCCTATGCTCACTACCATTCGATTATCTCCCGCGCCGCATTAGACATGCTATTTCACCTTTCACTCTAATCACAGTGTAATTACCAGCCCTTATACATTAGCTGCAACCATGTGAAAAATCACCAAGGATAATCACTTGGACCAAATTGCAGGCGCGATGGCCCCCAGAATGCAACGGGCTGACAGAAGGGAGATTAGGGAGAATTATATATTTTTTTTGCCTACTCCCTGGCAAGGCTGACGACAGCTGACCTGGCAACCAATAACGCTGGCAAAATGATGAAAGAAGAGGCTGGGAAGATACGGGATGAATCCCTCTGTATCACAGCGCTAGGTGTTAACGCTGGAACGGGCGACGGATGGATCCAGGCAGAGAAACTGTTGCGTGCGTTGCGTTGAGGTGGGAAAAATCAATGGATAGAGGGAAATTGATCCCGGTGGAAAAATGGTTTTAATGGGTAGGATACACTAAGCGGAAAACAGCTGGAAACACCGAGTTGCTAAAATGCAACAGCTGCGTGGCCGACGCTATGTGTCCTTCCACATCCGTTGTGCGATTGTTGTCGGAACTTTCTCCAGAGGCCGCCGATAACGACGGAATGACCGCCTCTAAAATGCTCCCTCATTTAGCTCGCTTTATGGCCGTAGAGAAACCCACAAAGCACAAACGGTTGTTCAGCGTTGATCGTTCAGTCGGATCACAATACTTTTTGAGTAGTTTAGCACTGGTTGAGCACGGTCACTGCTTGAAATTAAATTTAAGAGTGAAATGAAGCGGACTTGTTTTCCCTGTGGAATTGCCGTGTCCGAAGAACAAAAACTCTACATTTCGCGAATTTTGGAAGACGTGGGCCGTGAATTAACGCAAAGTAGGTCAACACTGAGGCTATGGCCTCGGAAATCCATTTGTGCTAAACATTTGTGTAATGTTGAATTAATCAATGGGAAATCTAATGTTCCATAAGAAATTACATTCCCTCGCCGCAAAAAGCAAAAAACGCAAAGACCCCGGTCGCGCACGGTCTCCGCTATCTCCTGTATGTGCTAGAAGTTCTATCGTTAGTTTTCATTTGTTTTATATTTTTACTTCATTGCGAGTTAAGTTCGGCGTACTAATGGGTACTCGGCTAGCAGAGCCATGCTCCTGCTCGGTGTCTGTGTGTTTCGAGCGTTTCTAAAAGAGGTAATGTAAAATCAGCACTTCAACACTTTCGGCACGAGTGTCATAATTGCTCTTTCACCCTGAAGCGGATGTTGTTAAAGTGACAGGCAGCAGAAGATGGGAAAAAAAGAAAAAAAAGAAAGAAAACGGGGGAGCAAGAAAGAAAAACTATGAAGCAGGTTCCGGATCAACTGACAGGACAATTTTCAGTTATGTTATCCCCCTCCCCACCCTTAGTCTGGTCGGCATGGCGACCACCACGGCTGCCCCCCGACCGCTGGCCTTTTGATCCAGATTAAAATCCATCACAAGTTGCCGCCAAGAAAAAAAAAAAAGAAAGCTTGCAGGCGGTCAGGCAGCCTTTGTCACAGTAATCATTGGAGTTGAAACACCCACATTCCAAATGTACTTTGACATCTCTGCCCAGCATTGTAATCTATGCGATGTGTCGAATCTAATTGCTTGCCTAAAGCACAGATAATAACGCGCACACACACACACACACACACACACACACACACACGTACGCAACACACACACACACGTACGCAACACACGGTGACCTATAAATGTTTGGAATGATTTGTTTCCCGAGCCTTCCCCCCGACTACTCATGTGTTTCATTCCGTCCTCCCGATATATAGCCGATGATTTCCGTGGTCTGCAATGCCTGTTCTCCCATTCCCAGAATCCCATTCCGGTGTGTCCTCTCCCAAGAGCGAGTATTCTTTGAGCAGCCGTGTCTAGTCTCGTCTCGTCTAGTCTACATGTAGTCTCGCCGACGGCAGGAGTGTAGGAAGGTGCAGCGAGCGGAGCATGTGTGTGTGTGTGGCCTTCCGAACTCCCGGGTGCAGAACGCTGAACCTAAAATAGCAGTGATTGCCAAGGAAAAGGAAGTGAAATGTAATTGACTGAAAGCGCGATAGAGATAATTAAGGAAAACCTGTTGGATGAGCCGGGGAAGAAATGAACAGTCCTCATTTATTAAGCCGCGTCGGAGGGAGAACTTTGCCGTCGTCATTGTGTCACACTTCACTTCAGCACGGCGAGGGTTTGTACATGAAAATCAGGATTTTGTGTGGGAAGGGAGAAAGGCCTGAGAGAGAGAGACAATGGAGTGACATAGAGTGGGACAGAGAGCGAGAGCGAGAGGAACATGGTGGCGCACTGGTTGGTTGATGGGGGGGGGGGGGGGGGGGTGCGTGCTAAATACTGAAACTCCACAAAAATCATTCCCAATACTCAGGGCATCAGGCGATATGATGTCACGATTAAGTGGAGAGGTTCAGAGCCTTGCCTTACCCCCTGATCCCCCCTAAACGAGGCCGATTAGAGAGGAGTTGGGCGAAACCAGAAGGTCAGATCGTGGGAGCCACACAGGGTCGCAGGCGGCCAGCCGCTCGGGAAAACAAAACCCGCCGAGTCGGCAGAAAGTCAGCCTCGGGAGTCGTCGTCGTCCCCCCCCCCCCCCCCCCCCCCCCCCCGGTCGAGCGCTGCCTCCGGTCTGTTCTGGGTGATGTAGCAAATTTGAAAAAGAAATGTATAGAAAAAAAACAAGGCTATGATCCTATCACCGACTGCACCACGTTGGAGAGGCAAGTGTGTCGCCTGCAAAGTGGATGAATTGTGTCAGATTTAAACGGGGGAAAAAAATAAAAAAGTTGGGGTTGAGAGGGTACCGGGTAAATACTTTTATATTCCTTATGTACATATATACTATGAAAACAGAGTCAGGTTTATAGGACTGTTTAGTAGTTTGGTGTGAGGAGCCTGACTCTGAGGGACAACGATGTCACAAATGTATCCGCAGCAGTTCAGGGATCTATGGGAAAGTCTGACTCCATTTTGAGAGCCCCTCGCTTTAGGTTTCGCCTTGAATTCTGCAAAATGTCACGCGTGCTACGGATGGTGGGCGCACTGGGACTGCGTTTGCGTTGATTTCCATTTCTTTTTTTGTTTTGGTGGGGGGGCGGGGGGGGGGGGGGTTTGGGGGATAGATGTTACGTCGGCCGCTCGAATCACGACGCATATCTTAATTGTAATTACGTTTACACCGACGTGTCCACGATTTCTCTCTGACAGTGCAAATGATTGACTGCATGCAAAAAAATGAGATCAAAAAACCCAACGTTGTCTCACGTGGCAACACAGACACCGGCCGAGACACACACTGGGGGGGGGGGGGGGGAGAAGGGCGTGTCTTCTGTAGCATGTAGCAACCGCGTCCACACGGTCGCCGCTCACCTCTGGGGGGGGGGTCGGCGCCACACGTAGCGTGTTAGCAGATAAAATGGACCAAACATTTGAAGAAGAAGAAAAAGGCCAAACTAAAACGTGTTACTCATCTTTATGTGTCATGGTTCATACTGGGATGATTCATTTCAGGATAACCTCTTCGTCAGGCTTATATGCTCAAGAGTATGATGATGTGTCTGGAAAATAACACTGGAACATTCACTCGATATTATTATTATTATTATTATTATTATTATTATTATTATTATTATTATTATTTGTGTGGCGGGTTGGCAGTTGAAAGGCAGGAGTTGGTGTGTATGTCAGAGAGCCCACCTCTGGTCGACCCGACACCCCTCCTGATTGCATAGCGCGCCCCAACTGTACATATTATACAGCTGACTTTGTTTTATTTGCCATCTTGTTTGCAGGATGGCACAACGCACCACCATGTACAAATGTTTAAAAGAAAGCAAAAAAAAATAAAAAATGAACTAACAAAAATGGATAGAATAATAGTATATTCCATTGAGTTAAGAGAAGGAAACGATTTATTGACATACATAAGATAATGTGATTTTATTTCTCATGCTCAAAGAGGTGATTTTATATCCATGTATTTAAAGGATCATGTATTTTATTTTCCTTTCTTCTCCCTTCTATCTGCTCTTGCATTGGGCTTGCTCCATTGTGGGTTTTTTATTTTTATTTTTTTTAAGGAATTGGTATTTGAAACTAACCTGTTGTTATATTTTTGTTCCGCACAAGCTCTGCGTGTAAATGACTTGTTAATAGGGAAGTACAAAAGAGATTGTATTGACCAAACAGTCTTCGCGCGGAAACGGGAATTTGTAACGCGACTCTGTCGGGGGCCGATCAACAGACTCCAAACAGTCCTGTGGATTCAGAGACACTGAGAGTCCATTGCACAACTGTACATGAGTGTAACTGAATCATTATTGCATGTATGAAGAACATTTAATTAAAGGCTTTTTGTCAAAAGAAAGAGAGTAGGGAAAACAACCACGTTTTGCTGTCGGATTGGCTTTAAAAAAATCAACGTCATCCTCATTCCCTTATCGCAACGATGCCGTGTACCTCTTTTCCTTCTGATGTTGAATGCTATTTTATAGATTTGAGGTAAACATACCCGTCTCCAACATGTACCCCTTTCCCAAGCGTCACGCGAGTCCTCTCGGAGGTGGGGGGCGCGCGTCGCCGCCGTGTTCCTGAGCTTCCGGGGGGCAAAACACGGCGACGACGCGACGCCGGCGACGCTCACGTTCGTCGCCGTTCGCCTTCCGGAGGACTGCGCCCCAACACAGTATAGGCTAGCCCAGCGCACCATTGCTTCAGCTCCAGTCAGGGTTACGACGCCAATGAAGAGAGAATTCTGCCTTAAAACACAGCCTGCTCTGCTAGTCTGAGAAAAAAAAAGTACTACCTGTGAACCCTGGCGAGACAGTGTTCTGGGGATGCCAAATGCTAATTTTTTAATAGTGTAATCCATTTCAAAGATATTTCTGATAACATGATTTCACTTCAGAAACGAAAAACCACAAAAAAGAAAAAACGCTGAAAAAAACTCGATTTAGCCTCAAGCCCATTCTGACGTTAGTAGCGACGAGGTCGTCTCCATGTTCATTGGTTACAAGGACCAAATTTTTTAAAAAGTTCAGCCCTCTGACCATCTTTGCAGCAATCATCCCATTCAACGAGAGCCTTTAAAAAAAACGGATAGCAAACAAAAAACACACATTTAACCGACGAAGAAACAAACAAAGAAACAAAGAAACAAACACAAACATTTCTCTCCCGTACGAAATGTTACGGTCGCAGCTTCTCTCTCCGTCATTCGATCCGGTTTTTTTTTTCACGTTTCAAGGCACAGCGGTTTTCAATCCATCACGGCGTAATGACGGATTGTTGATCATTAATCATTTTTTCCTTTTGTTTGTTGCTGAAACAGAGGTGTGATTTGACATGTTGTTGGCTCGGGTCTGTTTTTAGCCTAATCCGGGTGGTTTTTCCCATAGTGATCCTGAACTCTGTATTTCTCTAGTTCATTATACTCTGCTTAGACTAAATAAAGCACAGTCCTGTAGAAAAAAAATATTACCCAGCCTCTGTTGTCTCATTTTTACCAACCTTTGTCACATGACCTGATACGGTCACGCGTGTGTGCGTCTGTGTGTGTATGTGTGTGCGCGTGTGTGTGTGTCCGCTCTGTCCGTTGAGATGTACGTCGGCCGTCGACGGCGGTGCGCGTGTCCCTCGCATTGTGGAGCCAATGCATTTAGGACGTGTCATCGTATTAATTGAGATAATAGCACTAACCATATCTGAATACCAAATTAGACGAGAAGGTTAGTAGAAAATCATTTAAAAAGGGCGAATAATGCATAATAAATGGGAAGGAGATTGGAAGTGGGGAGGTGAACAGATTGTGAATTGATTAAAAAGAGAAATGGATATTCCGCACTTTCCTGGTCGTCGGCGGTGTTACAGTCGAGACAAAATGGGATCCACCTGGGGACCGCTGGTTAGCTTCTGGGAGGAGGAGGAAATAGACACCGTGGATCAATGCATTCATCTTTTTCACTTCAGTTTTTTTTCTCCCCCCCCACCGCCCCCCCCCCCCCCCCCCCCCCCCCCCCCCTTGTATTGACAGATAGGAGGAAAAGGAGGAGAGAGGGACAGAGGAGGAGGAGGAGGAGGCGGGAGGTTGCGGTCAGAGAGGGGGTCGGTCCACGCCGACGAAGACCTGTCCGGTCGTGTGTGTCCTCTTTTAATAACCCCCTTCGTCTCCTCCCACGTCGCGTTAACCACGGGGGGGGGGGGCACCGTCACCGTCACCGGACACACACACAAGTACGGTCGTCGCCGTCGAGGGCGCGAGGAGACGTCGGCCTGTTATAATCAAACGGCCGTCGTCATCGTCAACACACACGCACGCCGTTCCCCTTTGAGCAACCTTATTTTGCCGAACCCGTGAGACTCCGCTTCTGTTTCACGGTTTGATTTTATTTCATTGTGGGTTTTTTTTATTTTATTTTTACGACTAAATGCGGTGAGATTTGTGAACGCCGCCCCCCCCCCCGCCCCACGCGCCGAGAAGGAACATCTAAACATAGGTTCTGTGTCAAATGTGACAATCTGGCGAGATGAGGCACATAAATGGGTGTAACCTCCTAGGGCAGCAAACATTATCTCTTCTTTATGGCCCTCTGTGGCGCATCTATGTACCACGGGTGTGGAAACAGATTTATGGCGGCTAAATCTGTGGGTGATAAAAGCAGCCACGGAAGGGCCAGTTGGGGCCCTAATGTCTGGCCATTCACATGTTGTCTCCGGCACGGGGGCTCTCTGGGGAGCCCCTCATTGTGCAGCAGACGTTTGATTCCAGATGACAAACCAGATTGTTCCTTCACTGAGTCCCCAAGAATAATTTTTTTTTTTTTTTTGGGGTCTTTTTGATTGCATCTCCCACCCGTGAGATTTGGCCCGTCGCCGCCTTTGAGCGGTAAGCCTCGACAGCCACCGTCGTCGATACTCAATCTGTCCTGTAACCCCTAAAGCTAATGAAATTTGCTAACAGGGGCCCGCTTGTTTGTTTGTCTTGAGGAGGTGGGGAGGGGGTGTGTGTGTGTGTATGTGTGTGTGTGTGTGTGTGTGTGCTTCTGTGTGTGTGTGTGCGTGCGAAGAACCAAACATGATGTTTGTGGGAGAGGGATAATCATGAAGTATATAGACAGAGAAGGGGTTATGCTATTACACTCAGGTCTTTATTGTAGTTTGAGAACACAAAACTTCAACGCTTGTACGTCTTTGATCTGCAAAAGTTCCAAGGTGTTCATATTTTATTCACGGCGAAAAGTTGGGTTTTAGTTTGTAACTCGCCGAACTTCTCAACGTTTT
Organism: Coryphaenoides rupestris; assembly: GCA_002895965.2. NCBI lineage: Eukaryota > Metazoa > Chordata > Actinopteri > Gadiformes > Macrouridae > Coryphaenoides > Coryphaenoides rupestris. The sequence continues at coordinate 59,763 of PIJE02000964.1, read as the reverse complement.
CTTCGAAATTGTCCGTTGAGATGCTTTTATGTATTCCCAGCATTCCATTCCATTGGCTTTTCTTGATGGAAAACCAGAAAAACATGAATACAGTAAAAACAAAAAACCTTCAGTTCCTGCCTAACAAGCACCCAGGACTAACGAGCGAAGGTCACGGTCTTTGCACTTTGCCTGTTTGTAAAACCAAATTACATTGATAGTCATCTCATTGGCAAAAGAAAACAATTTTCATGACAACATCTAAAAATGAATGCAAATGTGGCTGATACACACACGGGCAATTGTATAATTTAAGTTTTTGTTTTTTTTAAAACAACAATTTTTGAAACAACATGAAAGATAAAAATGTCGAAAGGATTAAAACTCGGCTCCGGCAAGAATACACCCCGCTGGACTCCAAGCGGAAAACACAAGCGGCAGACAGCGTGAGGTTGGGCTTGTAACGGCGAGGCTCTTAAAAAACACTTATTTTTCCAAAGTATAAGCTATGAATTGAGATTCAGAAGTTTAATGACCGCAGAGCCGAGGCTGGAAGAATTTGCTTTCGGTCGGCTACAGCATATCATCATCATCATCAGCAGCTATAGAGTGTAGACGCAAACAGAACCGTAGAAAGACGGTTTTTTTACTTAACTTACTGAACTTAACTTAACTTAACTTAGCCACACTTAGCATGGGTAACTCCACTCAGAGACCTGACTGCGTTGACAATGTCCCACATAAAGTGTAGATTTGGGGGGGGGGGGGGGGGGGGGGGGGGAAAGGTCCTTTGTGAACCGCTTTTAAAGTGGCGGCTTTGTGCATCCATGTCCCCAAAGGCGGCCCTCAAAGATTATGACAAAGAGTGGCGCTGTGTGTGTGTGTGTGTGTGTGTGCTTCTGTGTGTGTGTGTGCGTGCGAAGAACCAAACATGATGTTTGTGGGAGAGGGATAATCATGAAGTATATAGACAGAGAAGGGGTTATGCTATTACACTCAGGTCTTTATTGTAGTTTGAGAACACAAAACTTCAACGCTTGTACGTCTTTGATCTGCAAAAGTTCCAAGGTGTTCATATTTTATTCACGGCGAAAAGTTGGGTTTTAGTTTGTAACTCGCCGAACTTCTCAACGTTTTCTTCGAATTGTCCGTTGAGATACTTTTATGTATTCCCAGCATTCCATTCCATTGGCTTTTCTTGATAGAAAACGAGAAAAACATGAATACAGTAAAAACAAAAAACCTTCAGTTCCTGCCTAACAAGCACCCAGGACTAACGAGCGAAGGTCACGGTCTTTGCACTTTGCCTGTTTGTAAAACCAAATTACATTGATAGTCATCTCATTGGCAAAAGAAAACAATTTTCATGACAACATCTAAAAACGAATGCAAATGTGGCTGATACACACACGGCCAATTGTATAATTAAATTTTTTTTTGCATCGCACTGTTTATTTATTTTTTTGAAACAACTATTTTTGAAACAACATGAAAGATAAAAATGTCGAAAGGATTAAAACTCGGCTCCGGCAAGAATACACCCCGCTGGACTCCAAGCGGAAAACACAAGCGGCAGACAGCGTGAGGTTGGGCTTGTAACAGCAAGGCTCTTAAAAAACACTTATTTTCCAAACTATAAGCTATAAATTGAGATTCAGAAGTTTAATGACCGCAGAGCCGAGGCTGGAAGAATTTGCTTTCGGTCGGCTACAGCATCATCATCATCATCATCAGCTATAGAGTGTAGACGCAAACACAACCGTAGAAAGACAAACGATGCACAGAAGTTGAAACAGACTAACAGTGTTCTTACTTAACTTAACTTAACTTAACTTAGCCACACTTAGCATGGGTAACTCCACTCAATGACCTGACTGCGTTGACAATGTCCCACGTAAAGTGTAGATTTACAGAACTCCTGAAAAAACATAGCAGGTACATGTCCACGTAAAGTGTAAGATTTTACAGAGGGGGGGGGGGGGGGGGGGGGGGGGGGGGGGGGAAAGGTCCTTTGTGAACCGCTTTTAAAGTGGCGGCTTTGTGCATCCATGTCCCCAAAGGCGGCCCTCAAAGATTATGACAAAGAGTGGCGCGGGTTTTCGATTCTACCCCCCCCCCCCCCTCTTAACATACAGGTTCCCAAATACCACAGAAAAACGCACACATAACTAAATGGAAGTGTGTAGTACACCTGGCTAAGCAAAGCCTCACAATCCCTTTGATTCCATTGTGTATTACAAAAGCTTAATCAATATCTAATCAAGGAGAATACAGCACGGCGTGTCTTACAGAGCTCTTTGTTGTCGGAGGTGAGGTTGCCATGGTGACTGGACAGGTGTGGAGCGCTTAGCCCTGCAGCGGTATTGACGGAAATTAAGAAGCATTGATGAGACTTGAAGATGTAGGGATTGGGGAGGTGGGAGGTGGGTGGGGGGGGGGGGGGGGGGGGGGGGGGGGGGGGGGGGGGGGGGGGGAGAGAAGGGAGATAATTAAAAAGGAGGGATGCGGCAGGAGACTGAGAGGAGGACACATAAGAGATTTAGGCAGATATACTGCGAGCAACGCGGACATCGCGCCATCTGTCCACGGCACTTCTCCGCCGAAACAAGATCATGCTGTTCGACAACAATTAGGTTTAGTACACGCCATTTGGTCGACGTACTCATCTAGAGAACCTTACAGGGGATTCTGGGGGATTTCGCCCGGTCCCCGATGAGAACAGAACCCCTTTACCGTAACGGCAAAGCGTTTTGCTTTCTTTTGCCAAAATTCTTTTTTCCCGTTTTACAAATTGTCAAGCGAAAGCCCGCGGAGCAGAACAGCAACAACAACAACAACAACAACAACAACGACAACGGGCTTCCTTTAGTGTAGAAAACAAAGGAAAGTAAAAATGGCCAAAGCAAACAGCTTTTATGGCGTCGGGGCTCGAAGAATACGTGTCGGAATCATTGATGCTTATGAATGACTCTTCTCTGTAATGTACTGTATCATAGTAATGTGTGTAACTTACGAAGCTATTGGCGGTGACGTTGACGCCGGCAGCTGAACACAATTTTCACGCCCAAAGTTCACGCCGAACTTAAGCGGCTAACCCCATCCTAATCAAGGAGGCTTGATGTTTCACAAGGTTACCAAATGTTCCCTGGAATTTACATGATTTCCCATTGCCTTGATTATATAAATACAAAATGAAATCAGATCGCACCCTCACCTCCATTTTCTATTTATTCTTCCCCTGGTCTCTCCTTCGCTTTTAACTACAAAATGTAAGAAATACAAAAATAGGAAAATACATGAAGGGAAACGCTTCAATAGGGCAGAGGTCTGTGAGTACTTGGAGGGTTGTCTGAGAGCGGGTCAGCTTGACCAGACACAGAGAGAGAGAGAGAGAGAGAGAGAGAGAGAGAGAGAGAGAGAGAGAGAGAGGGGGGAGAGAGAGAAGGGACGAGCAGAACAACTCGTCCATGGACTCGTCTGACTGGCAGAGGTCCAGAAGACTCTGTCCATTTCGGGTCCCACAGAGGGCGGTTTGTGACCACCTGATTAACACTCGAGATAATCGGTCATTAAAGGTCCCCTTCAATCAATGAGTCCAATCGAGTAATCAAGCACTGAATGAACTCAAACCTGGACGGGTCCACCCACGGGGGAGAGCGAGAGAGAGAGAGAGATTGAAAGAGAAAGAGAGGGAGAGAGAGAGAGAGAGAGAGAGAGAGAGAGAGAGAGGGAGAACTAGTGACTTTCAAAAAAGGGCATCAGATATTAAAACATAATCAATATGTTTATATTCCTTTAAATATGCATTATATTTAAAGGAGCTGTATGGAAAACAGTCCAAATTCACAGTATTGGCCCGCCCCCTCCTGCCCAGTGTCACGGTGTTGCCAGGTTGGCCCGCCCCCTCCTGCCCAGCGTCACGGCGTTGCCAGGTTGAGGACACCGAATGAACACCGGCACAAGTCGAGCCAGGCGGCACGACGTTAAGAGAGACGAGCGCAATTATCCTATTTTGACAATGACGACGAGTGACGACGACTCCGACACTGTAAGTTGATCGGTTAACGTATGTTTGCAATTGATCGATTCATGTGGTTTAACGGTTTACGGTCGCACAGATATAAGCTAACGTTCGCTAAAGCTCAACGCTTACCCGCTCAGGAGAAATGTAGCCGACTGCGCCGTCTCCTCGATTCACCCGCGTTTCGGCACGGCTAGCTGTTCGCGGAGCTATTTCAAAAGGAGGATGAGCACGGCTTTTTTAGGTCGGGTGGAGTCGATTACGATCGCAAGTTGATCCAGTTTGTTTGCTCCCTTCCGCGGCTGCAGCAATGCTTTGCTTGCGTGCCAACTCGCTTCATATCTGGCAACCTGGGGGGGGGGGTACCGGGGAAGGAACACACGGGCCAAAACAAAAAACAGAAGTTTTCAAAAAAAGGAGAACATACCGGCTGTAGCGTTGTTTGTCGGCGAAAGCCAGCGTTTTTCCGACTCGGCGTGTTTTTAGCTCGGATGACATATCGTCCTCATTTTATGAACCAGCGTGCGCGCGGCCCAGTAAACGTGT
>PIJE02000964.1:32717-52717 GCA_002895965.2 Coryphaenoides rupestris | reverse complement strand
CACGCACACACACACACACACACGGAGTGCGGTGTGCACTTAGCAGAATATGCATCAAAGTCATAACAACCGAGCATGTTGATGAGAGAGCGCAACGCAAACAAACGAAAAAAAAAAAAAAACCCACCTCTTCCTCTTTTATTTGTTTCCCTTTTCGCGCCCGGCGCTTGGGAAACAGGTCATTTGCATAGATATAGCACATATGATGCCGGGTCTCAGCAGTCTCCGAAACGGAGGCAGATACAGAGACACAGCCCGCCCGTGGTTGAAAAGGGATTTCTGATGTTTCTATTTCTCTTTATTTTCTCCACATCGTCACGCCGCAAAGACACCGAGGCAGGAGACGCACACACACACACACACACACACACACAAGCGTCCGTCCGGAGGCGAGAGACATACCACATCCCGCGCTTTCGAGGAGACATCGGGACAAACTCGTGGACGTGAATTAATGGCGGATTCCCGGGGAAAATCGATGCATTTTTTTTAACGGCCGCAATTCCATCAAAAAAGTGTGGCTGTGTTATGGCATTGTGGCCACGGCCTAATCACGGGCTTGCTTTTGAATAAAGACCCCTGTTGGTTGATTGGAATGACTCCACCTAATTGGATTCAATTCCTAATTGAAATGTAATAAAAATGCATCAGTAGACGAGCCACCGACAATTACCTCATGCAAATCTCTTGATGAATTGACTTGGGGGCGGGGGTGTGTGTGTGTGTGTGTGTGTGTGTGTGTGTGTGTGTGAGTGCGTGTGTGTGTGCACGCGTGTGTGTGCGTATATGTGTGTGTGTGCGTATATGTGTGTGTGTGCATGTGTGTGCGTGTAGGAGGAGGGGTAATTGCAGCTGTTCAAGGAGAGCGAGAGCGAGAGAGAGAGAGAGAGAGAGAGAGAGAGAGAGAGAGAGTGAATTCAAGAGTTCATATCCACCCATTGAGGCTGGTTAAAGCTTAAGTTACATTAAAGGTGAAGTAGCAGAACACTCTACTCTCAATGGAGCCTTTTCACACACAGGTGTAAATCATAGCATTGAAGTTGGATCCGTTTCATTCGAGTGTCCACAGAAGCGTATCAATACTCCCACTCCCGCAGTCAGCCCCGACCGACAAAGTAGGCCCGCTCCGACATCCGAGCGTTCACGCCTTTTTTGAGTGACACTGTGATCGACTTTCGACTGATTTAAATAAAATGTGCTGTACATCGTGTGAGTTTTGAGCCTTTGTCGATTGATCATTATTAATCAACGGTTACGGTTACCGGCTCACCGTCATTTCATTGCAAAAATTGCGCCGTCTGATCCTGGCCCCGGGAACACATCATTACACAACTGGTCAGGTGTGGACACACTCCAGATCACATCTAGGTCGCATCGGGGAGATCTGATGTGGCCCCGGGTCCCGCTCGGGCTCCGATCTGATAGTCTCGCGGACACAATCCGTCCACGATTGGATCGGAACCCGGATAGCCGACGACGTGATTTCCCGCCACGGCCCCCCCACGAGTTGCAGCAGCAGCTCTTGCCTTTTTTCACGGCGCGGGTTACTAGCAAGAAAAAACGGAAAACAAAGTGAAAACAAAACGCGCACAAATGCGACGCATGAGTTTCCACTTCAAAGTAAATTAAGATATGATTCTGGAATGCGGCAGATATCTGAAATGACACCGAGGAGAGGAGAGGAACGATGAGCTATATATTCGCCCACGATTTGTTTCCCGCCGCATCAGAATCGGCGGCGTTCCCGCTTTGGCGTGTCAACACCTGAATTACCCGACGTACACATTATTTATTTGGATTGCGTTTCTTTTAACCGTGGGCTCGTGTCTTGGAGGAGAGGTTCCGACGTGCGGAGGATCCACCGCCGCCACCACGAGCACCTATTCTCACCGCTTAGCGCGTCCTGCCTTTGTTTAAACAACTCTAATTATGCCAAACCCCGGATGGCAATTCATCAAGAGATTTGCATGAGGTAATTGTTGACGGCGTGTCACCGATGCATTATTCTGTTATTGTTATGATAATGTTATTACATTTCAATTAAGGTTATAATCCAAATAGAAAGAGAGAGAGACAAAGAGAGAGAGAGAGAGAGAGAGAGAGAGAGAGAGAGAGAGAGAGAGAGAGAGAGAGGAAGGGAGAAGAGTGAGAGAGAGAGAGAGAGAGAGAGGTAGGGAGAAGAGTGAGAGAGAGAGAGTCATTGCAATCACCACACCGGCACCGGAGCCAGAACATGTGATTAAGCGGTCTTGAGGTCATGGTCCAAAGGGTTTTAGGCCCGGCAGCTGTGTCAGGCTCCCATTGTCACCATTAACACCAACATGTTTTAACTTGGTTATTAGCTCCTCTATAAATTATGGCTCGGGGATGATGCATTTCTTGGAAGTTACGAGGCATCTGGCCTCCTTTCAATGTTTCTCAAAAAATGTTTCTTTTAATTAAGTTGTTTTTCCCCGTCTCTAACAGTGAATTACTAATCGTTGATAACCAATTAATTTGCTTTCGTTTGTAGGCCTGGTTCCTCTTGCTTGTTTTTGTGGCCATTATTTGGTTTCTTGGAGTCTTCTTGGACGCGTACGTACGCACGTTCAACAATAATCTGTCATTGTTATGGTATTCATATTTGAGTCGGTGACAAACAAATGGCAAAAAAAAAATGTATTCAACGATTTTCCCCAACGCTTCTTGGAAGTAGTGTCCTGACAAAACGGCAAATGACTTAATCCATGATAACAACGACATGAAAATCAACAAGTCGACACGAAAAGAGCAAATGAGAGATTACCCGGCCGACCGATTCTCTCGCGGCGAAATGCCAATGCGACGCGAATGCCGCGTGTCTGCGTGTCACTCACTCTGTCAGGGATCAATTAGCGTTCTCCTCTGATTACAAATGCTGTTTGCAGTTATCGCCTGTCGCTACAAAAAAAAAATTAAAAAAATAAAAAAACCCCGCCGTCCTCCATCTCAGCCAACGCTCTCTCTCTCTCTCTCTCTCATGTGTGTGTGTGTGTGTGTGTATCCCTACGTTCAGCATGCGTGTGACACAACATCAGTGAAATACACACACAATAACACACCACCTGAAGACTGAGCACACACACACACACACACACGGGGGGAGATGCGGTCGGTTTATCTTCCGCCCGAGAATTATCTCCCTAATAACGTTGTTGTCGTCGTCGCGGAAACAACGGCAGCCGTGTGCCGTGGCCGGGAGCTGAGCAACACCGTTTCAAAAAGGTAGTAGTCGTCGTCGTGGTAGTAGTAGTAGTAGTAGTAGTGACTCGAGCAGTAAAAAAAATAGTGGTAACGCTCACTTCTGGGATACTTGCTTTATGGACCATCTCGCCGTGTGATGACATAATTTGAATAATATACCTTAAAACTGTAGAACACTAGGCCCGAGGTAAGGAAAACGTGCGGTGATGGAGCTTCGGAAGCGGGTCGGCCTTGATTTCTGGGGCCCCGCCGTCGACACGCTGCCAGTGCCCCCTAGGGCTGCGTGTGGGAACAACAGGTTGGGACGAGGACCGGGGCAGCAAAGGCAGAGGAGCTGTGGCCGTCTCTAGGTCTCCGGTGTGCCACCCACGGACGCTTCACCGTCTCCAGGATCTACTGACCCACAAGGAGGACGGTGATTGCCGAGTGCCCCCCCCCCCCAAAAAAGCTTAACGTAAGCATAATGCTCGTTAAATGAGCCCCAGACAAACAAAGTATGAATACATCATACATCAGCGTTGTGTACTGTAGGCCAGTAGCCATAATGATAAGGACACGGGCATTAATGATGTTTATAATTATAGATTTAGTTTGTATCCACAGCCAATTACTCTGACGGACACTCTGACGGAATGTTAATAAGAAGCTGAGCGTATTTCTTCACATTTCTTCACTTTTCCACAATTTTTTCAGCCGATTTCACAGAGGAGCGTGCATCATTATGGTAGTATTGTAGAATATGCGTTATATTATGGTATATATGATATTATACGATGGACTGTATGTAGAGGCTGACAAAAAAGGCAAGTTGTGTCGCTGCCGGTTTTTCCACTTTTCTGCAAGGCTGCCCTGTACAACACGCTCAGAACATGTTGTTTTAAAGGTCAGCCTTCTCAGAGAGGAGCCAAGCCTCGTCCGCCCCGTGTCTCTCTCTATCTCACTAATAATCTCTCACTCCTCTCTCTCACTCGCTCTCCAGCCCCGCTGCACGAAAACACTCTTTAGAGCGCACACACACACACACACACACAGACACACACACACACACACAACACAAGACAGACAGACAGACAGACAGACAGACAGACAGACAGAACAGACAGACAGACAGGACAGACAGACACACAACACTTCAGCACACACACACACAACACACAACACACACACACACAGACACACACACACACACCACAGACATCAGACAACAGACACAACACACAACACAGAGGAGACCACGGGATGCACGTGGACACACGCAGCAACACCAGCGAGAGGCAGAACAACACGGACACACACACGCCACACACACACACTAACAGCAGACACACACACGCACAGGCCAACATATAAAGCACAGATACCACAAGCACGCATACATACACACACACACACATCACACACACACCACAGCAATCTTACAGCACACAGCACACGCACAAACATAGCAACACAACATACAGCAGTCCACACGTACACAGACACACACCACACAACACACACATACATACAAACTGTATACTTATATACTACAAATTAATCTGTATGTGTTCGAGTTTTCCCTCTCTTTCTCTCTATTGACGTAGAGAGTGAAAGACACACCACACACACACACACACACACACACACACACACACACACACAATACTCCTATAGCATTTGTATGTATGGTGTCTCTCCTGTTCTCTGTCCATGTAGAGAGTGAATCATTGTGTGAGTGCATATCCTGAATTGTCTTTGTGTTGCCGTTGCCTTATTTTGTTGCCCTCACACTCCAAGCTGATTCCTCCGCGCTCTCCTCTCGGTTGGTGGCGCAGCTGTGCCCTCTGTCAGGGAGTTGTGTCTATTTCCCGTCCTCATTGTCCCGTCTCTTGTCATTCCCTCACCCGTCTCTTGTCTCATCAAGGACCCGGCGGGCCTCCCACGTAGCGCCGGGGAGAACGAGTGGAGAGAGAGAGCGAGAGACACGGTACAGTACCACGGCAACGCACCTAGCAACCGCTCCTCATCGCCGCGGATGATAACCTGTTGCCAAGGGAGATGGGTGAGGGGGGAGCGCTTTGGTTTTTTGCGGCGGGGATAACATTTAAAGTTAATTAAATGATGAAGATGAATAAACAATGGCTGTGGGCAGGGGATGCGCGCTATTACTAAACTTTGTTCAATCACAGTCTGATAAACAGGTTTTAATTGACCAATATGATAGATCCACACAGGTTGATTATAGATAGGGACCATCGTTGTTTAGTCTGCGTCGAGAGAGTCTCTGGAGTTGGGTCTCTTCCCTGCATTCAGGCACGCCCCTCTGCGGCGCAGTAATATTAACTTTGCGAGTAAACAAGTTAAAAATATAATTGATTAGAGAAGCTCTAGCTGATGTCATTAAAGCGGAAATAAAAGTCTTCTAATATTTGGTTTTAATATTATTAAAAAACAAGCGTGTTAAGAAAAGTAAATCGAAATCGAAATCAGGCACATTATGAGATATTGCCATACCGTGCCAATTAAAGCACAACAACATAAATCAAAGCTGTTAAACCTAGTGGGAGTTATTTTCAGCCGTTGTGATTATAATTACTTACTTGCGCTCGATCAGGAGTACGTTGGAGTTCGCTTTGTAACTTTTCTACGTCTGTCACCGGTTTCAAATGGAATCGCAAATCACGAATTTCAGTCGAGTGAAAAGCAACCATTTTATTTGGTCAATTATTGGGAAACGACCGGTAAATAAAAATTCCCACGAACTTTAGGGGGGGGGGGAAATATCAAATGCGTTGGCCACTCGAAGCAATCTTTCACATTTTAATACACACACGCACACACACACACACACACACACACACACACACACAGACAAACACACACTATTTCTCCCCGTCACATTCCCTCCCCGTTTTCTTTACGGCCTTCTTTGATAAATGGTACAAGGCCACACAAACTGGTCATTAAAGTAACCTGCTATTTCCCATCACCTTTGAGATAAATTACCAATCCTGAGCATACAAACGCGGGCGGGCGAGCGAGCGCCTGGCTTCCGGGGACCGAGCCTGTCAATATGAAAGCCTACAATTCTCCCTCTGTCACCTCGGCTGGCTTCTCGCTAGCCCACTAATGATAGCCTGCTAGCAGAAGACTTCCAGACAGTAATGTCCGTCGGTGGTGGAATTCGCCGAATTCAGCCGCTGCCGTGTGCTTGTGCCGGCCCTCTACTTTCCTTTCCTTTCCTTTCCTTTCCTTTCGTCCTCGTTCTCTCTTTTTCCTCAGTATTTCTACACGCCCGTCTCTTTCCCCCGGTAAGGACAGCCGAGTAGTCGTCGTCGTCGTCGTCATCTGAGGGTTTATCCACGACTGTAAACAGGCGTTACCATGCGGAAATGTAAAACGCGGCGTACAGAATAATTGCCGTAGGTCTAGTGCGGCGTACACGACCATACAGCCATCCAGACCTCCACATGGCTGCCACTTTGCGAAAAAGTAAAAAATCCACAAAATGAAGATAATGTTTGGAGAAGGATGGGAAAGAATGGATATGATTCCCTTGACCACATCGAGTCGACACTAACCTTCAGGTCAAGGTAAGAGGGCGGGAGAGAGAGGATGTTAGTGGGCGGAGGTTTCTGGTGATGAAATATCGAGAAACTCGTAAAGCTTGTGAGAATAAGCCACAAGAAGAACGCTGTTTAAAGACCGAGATGTAGCCCGTGCAATTAGACCGACAGGCCTGACTATAGGGTGCATTTAAGCACCATTTTAGCTTTTTTGTTCTGTTTATGATTATATAATATACCACAGCTAGATTTGTGTTGCAGAGCCCCGGGGGACTGGAATGGTAAGTAGTCGTAGAATATTGAGAAGTTCAATAATGTGTCTGTGTATATTGAAATATAGTGAAATCATTCTTCAAAAGGTTTATATAATACACAACAGACCTGTACACTAAACTATGATACGAAACATTTTCATGTGTACTGTGTGCTATAGGTCAATGTATACATAACAAGGTATGTATGTATGGCTTACTGGACCAACAGGCCAACACACCAAATCCCATCGCAATGCTGCACTACCACCTTGTGGTTAATAATAGGCAGTAGTGGTGAAATCATTTATCAACATACCTTTCTCTATAATCATTTTTACAATCATTTTACAGTGCCATGTACTATGATTATGATTGATTATGACTACGATTATCTTCTCTTATGTACATTTATATGTATATTGTATATTATATGTATATTTCTGCTATTCCATGTCATATGATATATTTCTGCTACGACTGCCCTCACTTGTCCATCTGCCCTTACCTACTTGTACATTTATAATACTCAATATTCAATACTTCTGGATTCATAGGCTATATCCCCCATTCCTACATTTCCTAGAACAGCTTTTGTGTTTTCTTTCTTTTCATTACATGTTGTTTATATTATTGTTTCTATATATGTATATATTATATGTATATTTTCATGTGTATGTATGTACTTTTAGCGTACTGTCGCCTGCCATGTCACTACAGTTTCACTGTTCAGAATAGTCCTGTGTTATGATGTTACACATGATGTACACAATAACACTGACTTTGATTTTTTTAACTAAATTGCATTAAGGGGGTATTATTTAATTTTCTTAAGGTGGAATTACTCTAAAACGGTTTATAACCAATATTAAAACAGCATGTCTCAATGTGTTCTTCATGTTCGGTACCCCTAGAGGTTCACGTAGCCCCCCATTCGAGCAACACTGTTATCAGAGAGTGATTGTATTTCGATGTCTTATAGTTTTTTTTCCCGGGGCCCTCGTGGAGTGAGGGGCTGTTAGCAGAATGAACCGCTCAGCAGGGGCCTTTCAAGGGCCAAGGGTCCATGCTGTCTATCCTCCCTTCTCAGCTCCCTGGGCAGCTCCTCAGCCCACCACCACCACCACCACCACCAGGCGTCTGTCCTGCAGCTCATTCTCCGGTCCTCTCCAGAGCAGCCCTCGTCTCCCAGTGAGCCAGCACGTCCATCCCTCAGCCATCCACTTGGTGCACAGCTTTCCTCCTTTGACTGACGGCCACAAGTAATTGTCTCACTCATTCATATTTACACTGGGATGTTGATTCTCACCACATGGTCATTTGGAGGTTACATACAGTATATATTTTCAAATGCACATTTCAAGTTGAATTATGTTTAATCAATCGCCTAATTGATGTGCGATTCCAATTTCGTTTTGTAGACATCTATTCGTTCTTTTGCACGAGTTTATCTCAGCATCATACCAAGATAAGCTACCTTACCCATCACCCCCCTGTGTTATTATTATTTCTATACCAATTTTGTAATGTCATCATTTGCCTCCTGGGGGCAGTAAGTGCATTGACTACAGTGCACTACGGTGAGTGTATGGCAAACGCACCAAAGCCGAGGCTCCGGGGAACAAAGGATTAGTGAACCATCACAGCCCAAACAATGTTGCATGTAAATCCTGCAAGGCCATTATGGACGAGGAGGAGGATGCAGCAGCCATTGTAATTAAATGTACAAACCCGAGCAAAAAGCTAACTCTCCACAGGTCACATGATCTGACCCCCGGTTCAGCAGTATCAATGCGGTTGTTTTGCGCGGCTTATATTGTGTGATGTTATAGTGTGTATAGCCTACAGTTAGCGCCTTGATAACTAACATTGGGTACAAATGAAAAACACTGCTTTGTGAATTTGGCTCTATGTTTCACAAACTACTGTTTGAGAGAGAGAGAGTGTGTGTGTGTGTGTGCGTGTGTGTGTGCGCATCCGTGCATGAATGTGTGTGTGGCAATTAACATGTGTGTTTGTGCATGCGTATGCGTATGTGTGCGTATTAGTGTACACAGTGTGTGTGTGTGTGTGTGTATGTGTGTGTGTTCCCAGAGGCTGCCAGGCAGGCACACAATCGCGCATGGTCCGAGACACGTCTATCAGTCACCTGGGGACGGTGGGAGCTTTGCAGTGTTGGCAAATGAGTGGGTAAATATTTTGGGAGTGGAGACAGGGACACAATTAACGTGGCACATGCAAATGTTGGCTAAACGGAGTGCGGGCGGCGGCGGCGGTGGCGGCGAGGAGAGGAGAGGGAGTCGCTCCTAGCAGCTAATTGATCAATTAAGTAAACAGAGTCCCCTCCCCAGCGGGACAGAAGTGTAGGGTCGCTGATGGAGGCTCTGTGTGTGTGTGTGTGTGTGGGGGGGGGGGGGGGGGGGGGATGGCGGGGGTGTGTGAGATAGATAAGAGGAAGTGGCAATGACTCAGCTGTGACTGCTGCTAATTAGCATACACAACGCAAGGGCCTGAGAGATGGGCGGCAGGGACACCTTGGGATGTTTGCAGTGGTGTGTGGGAGTGTGTGTGTGTGAGAGAGAGAGAGGGGGAGAGAGAGAGACCCTTGAGTTAAAATCATCCGGCAAATTACATACATGATTATTATTGTAGTATTTTGTATTGAGGATATAAAACACATCAAAAGTGGGATATTGTGCCAGTGAACCTAAAAGCATGTTTTTTTTTTAGCTTTTTAGCTTTTTAGCTTGTGTTCTATGATCTTGAACATACTGCACCTATCTATGCCATGCTGTCACAAAACAGGGACCTTTCGTCTTTGTCAGTCCTAGCCAGTATGTGAAAATTCTTCTCTGCTCCAAACTCAAATCCTGTTCCTTTTGTGACTATGTCAGAGTAAGCAGTGGCCTGCAGACTGTAGTTTCTGTGAATTATTTTTTATTTCAAATGTTCTGAGAGGAAACTATCCTTGAGCTGTATCGGTCCCCTTTTTACGATTGCTTACTGTTCAGTATGGCCCCTATAGGACACTTGGCCCCTATGCAGGGTCTTCTGATGCGGTCAAACTATTTTGTCGTGGTGGTGATACTGCTGCTTGAGGCAGGGGAGGGAACATCACCTTCACGATGATGAAAACAGGGTATATATTGACAAGAGTCCGTATGGAGGACATGGCATCAATCAATTAACCAATCAAAAAGAGGTGGAAGGTGGCGGGTGTGTCGCATCAACCCTGAAACAGCAGGTGAGTGGGTAACCATAGCAACCAATAAGAAGTTACGCATGCAATAGCACATGTTTAACCTGGAGGGGGGAGTCATCCTATGCAAACCAATGTGCAAGCAGTGCTTGCAGGTGTTGCAGGTTTCTGCTTTAACTTGTCAATTATTTATGCTTCAACCCCATAAATAATTGAACATTTCCAGGAAATAAATTGTTGTGGTGGTATCGTGGTATTGTCCATTTCAGAGAGTGAATACGTGTGAAATCGAGGCTGAACTCACAGCAGGTAACTGGGTTGGGGGGGGGAGGGGGGTGTGCACGGTACAAGTGCACGGTAAGAGCGGTGCGGCGGCGGTGTGCACGTGGCGTGCACTAAGTAGCACTGAGCGCGTGGCACGGCTGACAGCCAGGTGGACAGGTACCCGCCCTCCTTCCCTCGCTCCCTCATTTAAATAATGCATGCTAATTACCTACGTGCTGAGAGCAGGGCTGTCAACCAGCGGCCCCCCCGACAGGCATTTCCACCCATAGCATACAGTCACACACACACACACTAGCAAACACTGCCCCACACACAACCTTAGTGCGTAAACAAACACTCATGAATAAACTTGCACACAACCGCAAACATCTACCCACATGCGTGCATAAAAACACATGCACGGACACACACACACGCTTACCTACCGTCACCTATTCACATACACACACAAAACATACAAAGGACCCATCATGGCTGCAGCTCCGCGGTGCTCTTAAACACGTGTGCACTCACAACAGGGGCTTCCGAGAGCCCGCCTGATAAACCGGAGGGAATTCCTTTAACAAAGCCGCCTGTCAAGTGAGCATGTAGGCTAATGACGGAGCACACGCAGACATCCACGGGAAGCGCTGAAAGCAGCACTTTTCCACCACCGAAGAACAGCCACTGCTGAGTCAAGGCGATTATCACGCAAAAGGAAATCACATGGAGTGTCCCCGTCGAGTTGTATAGACCACACGCTATGACACGCTATAGCACATACAAAAGACCCTGGACCCAGGATGTTGGGGTCAGTCCAAATTTACCATTTTGGGAGGGAGTTGTTTCTCGCCGAAGCGCACGTGAGTTGCCAGGTTGCCAGGCACCGAATGAACACGAGCTTAAGGTGAGCCGAGCGCAACACTTCACGCCTGGCGGAGTCAACGAGGAGAGAAGTGAGTCACACGGACCAAAACAAATGTTCTCGGAAAGGAACATACTTGCTGTAGCGTTGACTGAGAAGGCAGCATTTGGTCTTAATCTCTGATAGTCTTTAGTACACAGATTGTCGAAGTTCCACGTTTATATACGGTCAGATACTCGCATGAGTCATTAAATCAAGGCTAAGGCTCAGAGCGAGATGTCTTTCGTCCATTGATTATGACGGCCGCAGCTGAGGCACCAAGTGCATCGCATTATGTTTTCAATGTACATGTTAAACAGGTTTATTGTAGATATGTGCACTCAAATTCTTCCTGTCACTGAATACACTGCCTAAATCTCTCGCTATAGAAGATTAAGTACTGCACTAAACTGCAGTCCAACCTACCATGCTTTGCCTGCACTCAGACCTCAAATACATAAAACATTAGCCTTTTATAGACTTAGTTTCTTGAGTAAAGAAAGCGATCTACCTATTCAAACAACCGTTTATGTTGCCGCACATTGCAAAGAACCAGAGATGGTCTCCAAACAATTGCCTTACTCCCGTGTATGGAGGCAGCGTGGAACATGATACAAGGTTTAGTCACAAGCAGTTTTTAAAAATGCAGACACCTAAAGTTTGACCAATAGTATTGATGTGAAGTGTTATGTTTAATATATTGTGAATTAACACATTTGTTAGCAACCCCTATCCAGACAAAATGGATGTTTCCAGCATGGGAGGAGTCTGTACAAGTTAAAGGGCCTATATAAGTTTTCTTTGCGATGCATTGATTCCTGAGGCGTGTTTGCCACGAGTTGTGATTTGAGGTTGTTGGTAAATGCTTGACCTGTGCAGTTCCCTGGATTCCCTGTTCTGCTTTAGATTGCCACATTATAAAGAGAGCATTGAGTAGCTGGGAATTGAAGATACGGGATACAGCAAGTTTCAAGTTTCAAGTGTTTTATTGTCACTTCAGTTTACACAAGTATAAGCAGTGAGTGAAATTCTTACATGCAAAACGCCCGACAGCCGACCGCAGTTATAAAAGAATACAAATAGAAAAGAAAACTATATTAACAAGTTATAAAAAATCTAAACAAAAGTATAAGATAAAATAAAGTGTCAAAAAAATATTAAGGGGAGCAATACAAATATAAAACAATGTAATAAAATATACATTGTTATATTTTGACATTCACAGAATGTCACAATACTTCCTCAGACAGTCACACTAGAACAACACTAGCACCAACAATTAGCACCCGGACTAGCACTAGCAGTAACACTAGCAGCAACACTAGCACTAGCAGTAAAACTAGCACTAGCACCAGCAATTAGCACCCGGACTAGCACTAGCAGTAACACTAGCACCAGCAATTAGCACTAGCAGTAACACTAGCACTAGCAGTAACACTAGCACTAGCAGTAACACTAGCAGTAACAGTAACACTAGTACTAGCAGTAACAGTAACAGTAACACCCGGACTAGCACTAGCACTAGCAGTAACACTAGCACTAGCAGTAACACTAGCACTAGCACCGGCACCAACACAGCACTACTACCAGCACTTGCACCAGGACTAGCACCTAAACAGTATCGCTAGCAGTAACACTTGGCACTAGCACACCAGAGCTAGCACTAGCACTAGCAGTAACACTTAGTACTAGCATTTGTTCAGCAGCCTGATGGCCTTACTGATACAAGATACTCGTTTACAATAAACAAAATGTTTTATTGAAATAAACCAAAATCAGGTAGGCAGGGACTGGAGCAGCTGGAAAGGAAAAAAATATTAACAGCCAAAAGAAAGATAAGCACACCAATAAAAAGTTGACAATTCTTTATTACAATAGTTAAAAGAGGCCTTGATACAACATAAAAACCATAAAAGATATCCAAATCTGTCCCATCTGCAGGTGAACCTACAGATAGGACAAAAGTCAGAGCTCACCATGTTGTCAACTAAAATGTTTCTAACTGTTCAAATATCTACTCACCACCTCTGGTATGGCTCCATTGAAATATTGGATCACTCAAGGTGGCCAGGGCAAACAAAACCCAGCTGTCTAAAGAAAGCTAAAACAATGCAAATAAACCATGCACTATAAAAGAACACTGACATAACTACTGGTGGTGGTGGTGGTGGTGGTGACTTCACATACCTCAAACACCAGCCACAACTCAGACACAGGAAAGGAGTCAAAGGGGCTGGGCATAGGCCCACAGGTGCCTTATATAACCTGGCCCTGATTAGGTAATTGTTGGGAGGAGTCAGGCTTGGGTTGCGTTCAACAACACTACCCACCACAATAAGTATTTAAAACGTGGAAAATGTCACATAATGTTCCATTTAGAATACCGGCGACCAGTTTGTGAACGTTCTACTCCACTCCAAACTCAAGTGGCGTTCTTTTGGTGACGTCAAAGAGCCTTCTCTGAGGCACTTCGAGGGACGTTTGCCTGCATTCTGCACCGTTCTGAACTATTCTGAAGTGTTTAAGTCAGTATTTGAGGAGTTTTCATGCTGCTGGTTTGTTAGTTTGAGGCATGGCTACACACACACAACACTCCACTTGGCAAAACCTGCATTTCCCGCTGATGAGGTTTCTGGATGCGTACACAATACAGAGATAAAGCCGTGAAATAATGCCCGTGTGAAGGTGTGCGCGCGTGTGTGTGTGTGTGTGTGTGTGTGTGTCAGCGAATAGATAATCAAAGCTGCCAACACAGGCTGGTCTATAGCTCTCATTACCACAACAGAATCACGGCAGTTTGGAGCTAATTTGACCTGCCTGCCTGTGTGGCTCTGAAAGGCCTGTGATTGGTATGCATGGCGTGGCGCGTCCTCAACAATAATGTGCAGATAAAGTCAATGGAGCTGCAAGTGAATGGCCACTGGCTTTAACTGGCTCTGCAAGTGAGCAACATTCGGAGGGAGTTTGAATTTGTCTCTGTGTGTGCGTGTGTGTGTGTGTGTGTGTGTGTGTGTGTGTGTGTGTGTGTGTTTGTCGACTCCTTGGGTTACTGCACGTGTGTGTGTTCTTTTTTCATTACTCTTTCTCTCTCTGCCTTTATGTGTCTTTGCATAAATGGGTTTGTGTTTGTGTGTGTGTGTGTGTGTGTGTGTGTGTGTGTGTGTGTGTGTGTGTGTGTGTGTGTGTGTGTGTGTGTGAATCCCTGTGTCAGTGTGTGTGCAGATTGGATTGTTTGTTTTCTCTCCCTCACTCAGACTCATCTCTGGCTGTTGTTGCATCCTTGTTATTTGTGTGTGTGCGTGTGTGTGTGTGTGTGTGTGTGTGTGTGTGTGTAGCCTCTATCTGCCAATGTGTGTATTTGTTTTGTTTATTTCTATGCTTTCTCACTGTCATCATGTTGGCGTATCTACGTGCATGTGTGCGTGTGTGTGTGTGTGTGTGTGTGTGTGTGTGCGTGTGTGTGTGTGTGCGCGTGCGGTGTGTGTGTGTGTGTGTGTGTGTGCCCATGTTTCTGCCCATGTCTGTGTGGCAGTTTAACAGATCTCCACCAGCTGTGGCGGCGAGGGGCCATGTGTGAGCGGGGATGAGCCTATTGACAGGCCGGTCCATTACGGCAGCTGAAGATGCACGGGGTGGGGGGGTGGGGGGGGGGGGGGGGATGTCGAGTCGGTCTGTCCCAACTCAGTCACCGTTGTCACACGTCGTCGTCGTCGTCCCCCCCGTCCCCCCCCCCCCCACCGCCCGCAGTAATGGATTCTTCTTTTGACTCTTTCTGGTTGATCGCATCTCACTTGATTCCCCATTAAGACGTCAATGCGGTGGTTAATGCGTTTTGAGATTTCCCCCTCGTCCAGCTAAACCGTTATTTATGACACTGATTAGGAAGAGTAACCCGGCCATCAATTAATGTCCACACGGGCACGCTGGGCAATTGGGCCCGTTGGCGTCCGACCAAATGTACTGGAACGCCCATTAATACTGCAATTCACACACACACACACACAAGTGCCCGCATTCAAATGAGGCGGTTGAGGAAGGCACTTTGTAAGGTGGAGGGTCCCACTTGGTACAGACTCACCTTCCATATTTCTCAAGGTGCACCCTGGGAAAGAAACCGACGAAGACACATAGCTGTGCATTACTACGCGGTGGCACGGGATTCATTTACATATTCTTGTCATATTTAAATGGAAAAACCCTGTGGTCGAGTGTGTTTCACTGGTTTTTTAAGTGGTTTCAGTAGACGTGAGTACGTGAGCATTAAAGAAAGTGTACGACAACCAAGAGGGTTTAGCGCAATAGCGAGAGTAGCGCTCGCACTTTTAATTAGAGCCCTGAAAGTACAATTATGGTAATGAGCGAGCTCATTACATGTATACATGTAATCAGATTGTGTCTAAGATTAAATGTGTCTGGAGATTAGCATAAACGGACACAAGCTATAATGAAGTACAAACACGATCAATAACCATAACAAGTAGATCACGCGGAAGTAAAATGCATCGGACATGTTGAATGCCATATGGTATAGTAACACATTATATCCCTCCATCACGGAAATGTAAGGAATTGACGAATGCACGATATTCATTCATTCATTTTATTTATTTCTGTGACTCAGGAGCATGGTCACATGGTATGGAGCACAAACAAAACATCACATTTACATTTTTACATTTACATTTACATTTACATTTACATTCAGGGCATTTGGCAGACGCTTTTATCCAAAGCGACTTACAAAGAGTACATTTGTTGAAGGAGAGGCAGCAATATATCACTGTGGTACCTGAAGATAAGAATAGAGATGTTTTCGAGCATTCATATTTACGAGACGAATAGAACGAGTCAAATAATCAAACAATAATACAGTCAAATAATACCAAAACAAGGAAGGACATTCGTCAAAAAGCCACCTAATTACACATCGGCCTGCTTGAAATCAACCTGCCTCTATTCATTCTGATTATTGCGATTCCGATTATTCTCAGTCGTATTTCTCGTGGTCTGTCTTATGGTATGGTTATGCTTTGGTCATGGTTTTGTCTCATGGCAGGACTGTGTGTTACACAGTGTGTGTGTGTTTGTGTGTGTGTGTGTACACAAAGTGAGAGGTACACACACACAACACAACACAACACAACTAAAGCCTCTATACGTGTGGTGGTGGTGGTGGTGTGATATAGCTCCCTGTCCAGAATGCACAATCGTCCCCGCCACAGATGCAGTTACTTACCAGTAAATGGTTTGGAGTGCGCCGACCTCCCACGACTGCCCATTTGTCGTGGGCAGACAGCGACACAGAGCTAGTTATAGAGAGGTAACGTCGCCCTCGCTCACTAAGAGAGGCTCATTACTCATTGCGCTGCGCGGGACTGTTATTAGCCAAAGCTAACTGTCAGTAAGACGAAAGACAGGAGTTAACACGGAATAACACTCTGTTGGGCTGAAAATGTATTTGTGTGCGTGTGGCTGTGTGTGTGTGTGTGTGTGTGTGTGTGTGTGTGTGCGCGTGTGTGTGTGTGTGAGTCTATGGGGGATGGGGTACATGACCTGTGGGAAGTTTTGTTAGATTTTCTTCTCTGTTGAGTCTTTTCTGTGTGTGGGCGTTGGCCTGCGTGGCCTGCGTCGTGTTTGTGTGTGTGTACGTGTGTGTGTGGTGTGTGTTGTGTGTGTGTGTGTGTGTGTGTGTGTGTGTGTGTGTGTGTGTGTGTGCGCAGAGCCATGGCCTATGGGGCAGGGTGTATGTCAGGCCCATGAGTGAGTGATGAATGTGTGTGCACGAGGGGGAACGAGATGCCAACTCCATTGACTTCTCCGCCGCCTGCCCGTGCGCGCGCATGTTTGTGTGTGTGTGTTTGTGTGTGTGTTTGTGCGCCTGTGTGTTGTGTGTGTGTGTGTGTGTGTGTGTGTGTGTGTGTGTGTGTGTTTGTGTGTGTGCATGTGCGTATATACAGTATGGCTATGTGTGTGTGTGTGTGTGTGTGTGTGCTGTGTAACAATACCTACAACTGTACTACGCTCATCACAGATATGATAGATATATTATGTTACTGTGTGTGAAAGTACTACAACGCTACTGTGTATGCCATGTACACGATATAGTGCTCGTAAGGCACACATTCGCATAACGTAATAGATGCATGATATAGCTTAGTTGATGAATCTGCACATATACTATTCCCATCATCACTCAGCTAACCTGTACTGTACCTCGTGTGCTCGCTCAGTTGTGCTGTGTTCTTTGTTTAGTGCCAATCCACGTGAGCAAGCATATAATAACATTATGGCTATGCTCATGATTGACTATGTGGTAGCATGTGCGCGCCTGACAAAAGTATAGTCTCACTCCACCATCCATGTAGCTCTCTTTCATTATCTCTCTCTCTCTCTCTCCGCGTGGGGGGGTGTGTGTGTGTGTGTGTGTGCATATAGATAGCCAGTGTGTGTGTGTGTAGCAGTAGTCGCTACACTATAGTTAGCGTTTATTGACATGCTATGTGTGTGTTTAGTGACACTAGTGTAGTGTAGTGTGATGCTCGCTCGTGTAGTAGTGCACATCTTGTTGTAATCTTGTTATGTGTGTGCATCTGTGTAGTTTGTGTGTGTGTGTTTTATATACTGTATAAGAGAGAGATATATGATTAGGGCACCGCCAACTCTGAAGTATGTGTGTATGTGGGTGTGTGTGTGTGTCTTGTGTGTATATGTGCGTGTGTGTGTGTGTGTGTGTGTGTGTGTGTGTGTGTGTGTGTGTGTGTGTGTGTGTGTGTGTGCATGTGTGTGTGTGTGTGTGTTTGTATATGTGTGTGTGTATGCATGTGTGTGTGTGTGTGTGTGTGCGTGTGTGTGTGTGTGTGTGTGTGGTGATCTGTGTAAAATGTATATGTGTGCGCGATGTATTGCGTAGTGCTGCCTCCTCAGCACGCCTCACACCAGGTGGAATTCCCGTGCCGCTGAGCAAGAAACAGCAGTGAGATAGAACTAATGACTTACTACGCAAAGATTCTTCAAATTACTTTCTCATCTAATCTCTCACACGGCTCATGAAGATTATAATCCTGTACATCACCAAAAATGTATACAACTATATTTCACCTCTCAACAACCACATACAAACCATCAAAATATCAGATATCATCTAAAGTTACAACGCGCACAACCTCAGACATATCACCATCAATACCTAACATTACGTACTCACACCCCTAGAGGCGAGTATCAATGTCTGCACTAATACACCACTCGCAAAGCCCTCGAATGTAATTGTGCCTCTCATATTGATCGCTAGCATTTATCTTTCATCATCTTTCTTTCTATCCATATAGTCACGACTCACTACTTTTTAGTTCCTTTATAGCACTCCCGTCTTTCTCCTACCCTCACAAACAATCCTAATCAACTCATCGTCACCTCACATCATTCTCCTCTTACTCCTCACTCGCTGTTAAAAAGATGAAAACATGAGAAGTCGTTGTTGTTGATATATGTTATTTGTGTTGTTATCGCTATAGTTAGATGGATGACTGAGAGAAACAGAGGCTGAAGGTCGATTCATCAAACACAACTGAGAGAGAGAGAGGGAGAGAGAGAAAGAGAGTAAGAGACACAGACAGAGGGAAAGAGAGAGTGAGAGAAGATAGACCCAAACAAAATCTATAGATATATCATCGTACACACCATCCAAACGTACTACCCCAGCTCACACAAATACTAATCAAAATCATCACATCCTCCCCTCATCCAGCCTCCACGGTCACACCACACACACCACAGACCACATCTACCCCAGGAACTTATAGTTAGGTACACCCTCAAAGCACCAGCAAGCGATAACAATTGAGGACTATACGATATCAGCAACGCTTTTAACCATATATATCGAAATATTGATATTAAGCGGCTATTCTGAACCATATTTCTTAGCACACAATGTATGTTTACAACACATAATCCCCCACCAGATAGCACGACATGTAACACATTGTATATACATCGTGGAGGGAAATGCATTCGGGTCCTGCCCACCCCCCCTCCTAATCAAACTTCCAGCATGTTCACACACAACAACTTCGGGGATAAAAACGAAATTATACACAAAAAAAAGGTCTAGACACCAACCCGCAAAACTCTCGAGATATATTCACAGCACGATGCTGATAAATAGTCACAAGCATAATGAGTTCAAATCAATTATTACAATAACCAGCAATCACATTAAAAACAAATACTCTCTCTGATAAAGCAAGTAACAACAACATATATAGACTATATATTAATTTCAATGATCACTAAACAAACCTAAATGAAATCCATCAAAATTCGTAAATCCATGGAATCAATCGAACCGAACCAAAAAATCATCCCGAAATACCAGTATTCAATACGTACACCAAGCCGGCACCCCGAGTAAATATATATGCGGATGGATTAGATTAGCATTATTATCCTCATACTCAATAAGTTCCTCACCGACCATCCACCACTACTATGTGTCGTGTCCACAAGCCTTCCTAAACAAACCCACTTTTATACATTTTGGGGTACTATACCCTCAGAGACAACATACACTTAACACACACTACACACACATCCATATATATATATATATATAT
>PIJE02000964.1:0-17857 GCA_002895965.2 Coryphaenoides rupestris | reverse complement strand
GCCCGGCGTAGGGGGGGGAAGGGGGAGCGGTGACCCGGTGTGAATGTGCGCACATGAGGAGGTTTTACAGCTGCGTGGCTGGTCGGGGGGGTTATGGAGGACGGCGGGCCATCTGGAACGCCAATGACAGGAGGAGACAGGGTGGGGGGGAGGGGGAGGAGCCATAAAGCAGCAGCCCTGGATCACTTTTAACGACCATTTTTGTTGTTATTTTTGTTGTTGCTTTGCTTTGTTTGCTCTTGTTTTCAATGATGTTTCTTCGTTGGTTAAGGGAACATGGGTGAATAATTGAAGATGCTGTATATATGCTGTATATTATAATATATATCCACATATATATGGATATATATATATGCACTATAAATATAACATGTCAGAAAAATGCATACTTTTGTGTCGCGCTCGGTTTTGTCCGCCGCAATTTACAACAAGAGAGTCGATGACTGTAGCTTAAATATGGAACTATTTGTTATTTTCTGTGAAATGTCAACTTCTGGAGAGCAAGGGAAAGAAAATGTTTCTGTTCCAGAATAGAAATTGCTCGGGTTGACAGGAGTAAATGTCAATATATCAGACTAAGAGTATTTCTATACAGAGTGAAATATCCGGTTCGTTCCGCCCGCCGGTGAAGTGCTTTCGAGAGACTACAAATTGCAGCGGAGGGTCGTCTTCTATCTCCCGCTTTGTTATTTGTCTTTTTTGTCGGCGGGAAAACAATGTTCACCTTTCATCGCGTGCCCCGTACGTCTGGGGCCGCGAGCACCGCCGTGTGCAATATTGATTTCATATCCGACTGCAGCAAATACAAATACAAATCAATACGAGACAGGATTTAGGTTGTGTGTTTCTAAACTTTTTAAAAAACCAAGCGAACATACGTCGATGTTAACATCAGCTCTGCCCCAAACCCTCATTATTCCTGGCGATGATTATACGCTAACTAGAGTGGAAAAATTTCAACGGGGGGAAAAAAAGAAAGAAAAAGAAAAAAAACGTTGCGACATTAGCAAATGATGGCTCGGGGCGAAATGTTTGCTATTTTTGCTTTTGTTTCAACACATCCTATTAATTCTCCTTGATTTAATTGATCAAAATTTCCCTATAAAGTCCATTAACATTTGCCTGCGGCCGGACCATGCAGACAAGCTTGCCTATTATCAACCACCGTGGCCAATTTCATTCGAGACATCGGAGTTAATCAAACGCGGTGCGAGAAAAAAACACACACACACACACACCTCAACCGCGCAGAATAAGTACACCGAAATCCTCTTGCTCTTCAAATGTCAAACTGAAAAATCCCATTAGAGCAAAGTTTCTCGTCGCCTTTTTTTCCCTTTTCTTTTTCGTACGTTAACTAATGTTTCGGCAGTCAGTGTAATAGCTTTATAAAATCCCCAAATAAAAACGTCTTCATACCCCCAAGCTTTCCGTTCATTGTGTAGAAGATGTCGTGTTCGTCGGCATGCGGCATAAATCACATCGGGCTGCGGATATATATAAATATATATATAAATATATATATATATATATATAAATATATATTTTCTCTCTCCTGCCATATGCTGCCATCCATACCAGTGTTCTGTACGAATGCTTCGGGTTAACCCAACGCCTGCAGCTCATTTAACGGTTTTTAACATTTAACATGAACGCCCCGATACCCGGGCTAGCATCGGGGGGGAGGGGGTTGAATCCCTGGGTTCTGTCCACCTGCTCTTCGGCGCTTTAATCCTCCTCTCCCTCCTCTTCTTCCTCAAAAAGTTCCCGCCCGGGCCACAGAGGGTGAGAGAGGGAGAGAGTGAGAAAGAGAGAGAGAGAAGAGAGAGAGAGAGCGAGAGACACTGTGACTTATGATCGTAAGGCGAAGCGAGATGTTATGATGGGGAGGGGAGGGGTTGAGAGGGAGGCGGAGCCAGGGGCAGGGGTGGGGCCAGTCAGGGCAGGGCAGGGCGGATGGGCTGTGTTATCGGAAGGCATATTTTCCCAGGGAAAGTTAAATGACAACAAGGTCCGTGTGTTGGTTTTTTTCGATTCGGGCGGTGAAAGGAATTCCCTTCTTCTTCTTCTTCTTTCTTTCTTTCTTCTTCTTCCTTCTTCTTCCTGAGAAGGTGGCACCCATCACCGCTTTGGTCTCTCAACACCGACAAGCTGTAAAATCACCGCAAATCAAATCAAATCAAAAATACCGTACGTACGCCTCAACCATATGTTGTCGCGCGTTGTGGACGTTTGCCGCACACGTAACAGGATTGTGCGTGCGCGCCAAGTGTGTGTGTGTGTGTGTGTGTGTGTTGTGTGAGTGTGTGTGTGTGGCGTGTTGTGTGTGTGGGCGTGCACGCGCGTGTCCCAATGATCATTACTGACTTCTGTACGAAATGTCGTTAAAGTACTCGCAAACGAAACGGAAAAAAAGAAAAGAAAAAAAACGCGGCCCCCACATCTGACAAGTACCTCGCGTCGACGCCGGCGGGCTTGCGAAGAGACAATATGTTGTTGTATTATGCTAATTCCTCATTAAAGATTCAGTGAAAATGAACGCGCGAGATGATGATCACGCCATTAAAAAGTTAGCATTAACGATGAGGTATGTTAATCAGACCATATGGGACTGTTTCCGCCGGTGCAAAATTAGCTCCCGTCTTCCCGCCTTTTGTTGTTAGAGACCTGCAAAGGGAGAGAGAGAGAGAGAGAGAGAGACATAGAAGAGAGAGAGAGAGAGAGGATGGAGAGAGAGAGAGAGAGAGATAGAGAGCTATTTGAAGAACACTTGACAAATGTTTACATCAAGTGTGTGTGCGATGTAATGAATGCAACATCAAGCAGTAATGCACTTTGATGAAATAGTCCAACCTATTTTTTTTTATGTCTTTTTTTTATATTTCACACGCGTCAGCACTCTCAACTTTAATGGTAACTTCCCAAAGGGCCGAGCGGGGATACGTGATCTTGTTTTAGAAAGCGTTTTTCAGTTTTGGTGTACTCGTCAGGAAACCAGCGCCCCACGCCCCCACCCACACACCACACACACACACATACACACACACACGCGCACACACACACACACACACGCGCGCGCACCTCATGCTAACGTAGCTACTATTTTTCCGTCGCCAATCATGCCGTCGCTGAGTGCACGTATTTACAACCTTCCTCGCAAACGCGGACGGAAATGGCTTCAAATGATAGCGGTGCCACGTGCGAATCTGCACCGAGATGGGGGGGAAACACACACACACACACACACGTGCACACACACACACGCACGTGCACACACACACACACCTCTCCATCCGTATATATCACACACAGGGAGCACATGAACTCAGACGGCAATAACCATCTATCAACACTCCACCTGTCACAGTATCTCTCGCACGTGTCACGGTTGTCACGATTTTTTCCGCTGACGTATTGACGCGGTCGTCGTCGCCGCCGCCGCCGCCGCTGTTCATTTTCTTCTTCTTTCTCCTGCCTGTCTTTCAACGATGTAGAAAAAAATAAAAATAAACATAAAAAAAAAAAGCCTGCGTCATTCTGCGTGGTAGACTCTTTGGAGTCTTGGGTTTTGGAGTCTCCTGTGGCCGGGCTTCCTTTGCTGGGCAGGGTTCTTACGAGTGTTCACTTGTTTTTCTTCTTCTTTTCCTTCTCCCTCTTCTTCTTCTTCTTCTTCTTCTTCTTCTTCTTCTTCTTCTTCTTCTTCTCTTCTCTCTCTCTCCCCGGATAGCTAGCGAGCAGGGGGTGGGGTAGACGCAGCAGAAGCAGAAGCAGAAACAGCAGCAGTCGAAGAAGAAGAAGAAGAAGAAGTAGCTCGGTGCTTGGCGGTGGTGCTCTACCACATGTTTACACAGACGGCACACATGTCACAGCGTACGTAAGAAAGAAAAAAATAAAAATAAAGGGTCAAACGCCCACAGCTGTTTGGCGGAGGGCGGGAAGGCCTGCAAGCCGCCCCGCCGAGAGCCAGAGCCGAGAGGAGCTGAGTTTGTCTCGCTTGTGGTGGTGGTGGTGGTGGTGGTGGTGGTGGTGGTGGTGGTTGGTGGAGTTCCTGCCTCTCTCCGAGTCTCGGGGGCAGAGGGTTTGTGGCCGAGGTTAATGGAAAAAAAAAAACTTCAATGAAGGAATGCGCTGCACTGGACTGGGACAAGTCTGGCAGTTATGGAATCATCGTCTCGTTTGCATATCGGCTACCTATCGCGCCGCTAACGAGGTCGTCGTTGTTCGCCTCGTCGCGTTTTTCCACAACAACAATCCGAGCCTTTAGCCAAAATCAATACGCAGCGACTCACCACTCGCCGTTCTTGGAAATCTCCCAGCGAGCGAGAGATAATCCAGGGGATAGTCTGCTCCCAGAGTCTTATCCTAAGTAGTCTGGGCTTTGTCTGGGCTCCAGTTCAGGTCCGACCAAAGTAATGGCTCAGTAAATAAGAAGTGCAAAACTGAAATACACACATATTCACGCCTGAGAAGTGGCGAGCACATCCAAGGAAGGCGGCGGGATGCGCAAATTACCCCAAATCACGACACGTGGAGCTAGTGACGAAAAAATAACAATGTGGGGCTCTTCCGTTGCACCGTAATTGGGATCAGTGTTCCTTTAAACCTTTGGCGAGCGCCAATTGGAGGGCAAGTCTGGTGCCGGCAGCCGCGGGTAATTCCAGCTCCTGTAGCGTAGCGTAAATGTGCTGCAAAAAAAAAATATTCTCCGTATATATATGAAGACATGCCTGCCGTTATCTTTTGGAATGAAGGATTTTCGCTTTCCAATCACGCTGTTCCAAATCAATCCTCGGGACAGTGAGGGGTCTACGCTGTGCACAGAAGCCTAGTTTCTATAAGTACACAGCAACAGAACGCTGTGTTGGAAAGTTGCTTCGGCGCCCCCGTGTCGCGTGAGTGCGGCGCCCCGAAAAAGATGAGAACCGAAATGCAGCACAAATTGTGCGACGGTGCAACAGAAATGGATTGTTGATTCTCCACTGCAGGAGGATCGGCCGTCTGCCAAAAAATGTAAAGCTCTTGAGGCAAATATATAGAGATATATACTGTATATATATTTACATTTACATTTATTTAGGGCATTTGGCAGACGCTTTTATCCAAAGCGACTTACAAAAAGTACATTTGTTGAAGGAGACAGCAATATATCATAAAGATAAGAATAGAGCAGGTTCCAAGCATTCATAATTGCAAGGTAAATAGAACGAGTTTCATATTTGCTAGGTTGCCTGCATAATAGCTGGGATAAGAGCAGAAGTGGCATTCTGAGTGCATCTAAGAACATACAATATGCTAAACAATGCTAAGTACTATTATATACATTTGATTTATTTATATATTTATATATACTTATTTATTTATATATATTTATTTATTTATATATTTATTTATTTATTTATTTATTTTTATGTATTTATGTAGGCTATTTATGTATTTATAATTTTTTATTTATTTGTTTTAAACTATGCTACAACATTGTGTGACAACTCAAGTGTCAAATGTACAATTTTAATGAAATTACATCACCTCAATGTGACTTTGTTTCATCGTTCACCACACAATGTACGTACAAATGTGTGTTTTTTTTGGCGGGGGCGGGGGGGGGGGGGAATCACTGAACACGTGTACCTGACGTTTTTATGGCGGCCATTGATTATTTTAATGACGGTGCCTTTTCTGCACTCGCTCCTTCCCCTCGTTCTCCTTTCTACTTCGACTAACATTGTCTTGTCAACATGAGGTCATCGGCTGCTTTAAGCTCAGTGATGTCATCCCCCTCATAAACAATCTTCCTCCCAGGGGTCTGGCTCTCTCTCTCTCTCTCTCACTCTCTCTCTGTCTCTCTCTCTCTCCCTCCCTCCCCCTCTCTCTCTCTCTCTCTCTCTCTCTCTCTCTTTCTCTCTGTCTCTCGCTCACCCCCGGAGCTGAGGTCATCTCACAGTGAGGGTTGCACTGCAATCCGTCTCTATCTGTCCTATTTTTTTACCCTTAAAGGCACAGATATATTTCTAATTTAATCTTACAGAACTCACTGTTCACAACAACAGAAACAGGAAATGATAACGGAATACTCAGAAGCTGTCCTCCTTTGAAAACGCTTTATCTTGCCTCAATCGCAGCTTTTCTGTCATTGTTTTTTTCCAATTATACATACATATTTTCATAATAGTCATTTTTATTTGCTGACGTCTGTCGTCTTTTGAGTATATTTTTCCGAGCACCTGGCTCTGGCCACTAGACCTCAAGAAGAGGTTTAGTGGCCCTGTTTTGTTGTGGGAGCCCAGTGCGATGATATCATCCCACCCTGCCTGCTGTGGTTGGCTTCTGTCAAATCTAATCTGGTCCTACAGCCAAGACCCCCCCCCCCACCCCCCCGCCCTGCCGGCCTCCTATCCCCGCCTCCTACCCCCCCCCCCCCCCCCCACTTCCTGACCCTCCCAATGCTGCGCTTGGATGGGAACCTGATTAGTTGTTGAGTCAATATTGAACACAAAGGGAAAACACATGCAGTATATATAATGGTGCAGAACAATATCACATTTCATTCTTTTTGAATGATGCTCGTTTACAAATGTCGTTCTGTACACTTTTCAAACTGGGTAAAATGGGTAGTGTACATGACAGTCCCAGTGGGAGACATTTAGCCTAATAAGATCCAGATAAACACAGTCAAACCCTCCCCTCCTGAGTAAGTTAGTAAGAATAGAAGTTAGTAAGAATAGAACATTAATACCCTACACCACCACTATGTGTAAAAAAGGCATGAACACAGAATGTATTAATAATATGTATATATACAGTATATATATACAGTATTGTGATATTTGTGATATTTGTATTGTTCTGTTGCACATTCCTCTGGGCACGTCGCCACTTTCCACCGCATATCCGGGATGTGCGCGTGACAATTCAACTCGTTGAATGTTGATTCAGTGTATACTGTATACACACACGTAACTCGGCCGCATAAAACATTTCGACGGCTGAAACGGTGGCGTGATCGCGTCTTCCATCCGTGGCCTCTTCTGGGCCGCGCGCCACATTAACTCAGTAATTAGAGCGTTTTTATACAGGAACACAGTGTCTCCTCCAGACTTGC
The DNA here is from genome assembly GCA_002895965.2 of Coryphaenoides rupestris. Classification (NCBI taxonomy): domain Eukaryota; kingdom Metazoa; phylum Chordata; class Actinopteri; order Gadiformes; family Macrouridae; genus Coryphaenoides; species Coryphaenoides rupestris. The sequence goes on along the minus strand of PIJE02000964.1, from coordinate 10,758 downwards.
TTAAGGGGGCCGCAAACTCTCCCCAGCTACAATTACTGGAAATCACCTGTTTGGTGGTGGTGGTGGTGGTGGTGGTTGTGGGGGGGGGTGGGGTGGGTTGGTGGGGTTGGTGGGAACATAAAAGCCATTCCGCCCCGTTAAAGTATACACAATATCACGTTCAAATAATGCGATTCTTCAAGCAAAGCTCGGCACGCCGCCCGCCCCGCGTTTGCCGTGAAACATTCCCACGTGTTTGCTCCAGTATTTTTGCTTTTCCCTTTTCCCCCCCCCAAATGGATGACAATGATGATGATGATGATGATGATGATGATGATGATGATGATCTGGCCCCACGATCCATTCCCTTTTCTGGGGACGGGGCCAGGCTGGAGGCTGGGGGGACCCCCCTCTGGTTGGGATTGTTGTGGCGGTGGAGAGACAGAGAGAGAGAGAGAGAGAGAGAGAGAGAGAGAGAGAGAGAGAGAGAGAGAGAGAGAGAGAGAGAGAGAGAGAGAGAGAGAGAGAGAGAGAGAGAGATAGAGAGAGGGAGAGAGAGAGAGGAGAGAGAGAGGCAGGGAGGGAGAGAGAGAGAGAGGGGGGAGGGAGGGAGGCAGAGAGAGGCAGGGAGGGAGGGAGGGAGGCAGAGAGAAAGGGAGGGAGGGAAGGATTGAAGGAAGGAGGGAAGGAAGGAGGGGTAGAGAAAGGGATCGAAGGAAGGAAGGAGAGAGAGAGGAGGGAGAGGGAGAGAGAGAGAGAGAGAGAGAGCGAGAGAGAAGGGAGGGAGGGAGGTGAAGGAAGGAAGGAGGGAAGGAAGGAGGGGTAGAGAAAGGGATTGAAGGAAGGAAGGAGAGAGAGAGAGGGGAGAGAGAGAGAGAGAGAGAGCGAGGGAGGGAGGTGAAGGAAGGAAGGAGTGTGTGTGTGTGTGTGTGTGTGTGTACGACCAGGGGACTCTGGTTGTCCTTGGACGGCCAGGGGAAGGTGAGGGGAACCGGGGGAACGTTGCTGGCTAACCCAGAGCCAGGCTTTATGGAGCGGCAAGCAGCTGCAGATGGCCTGCAGCCACGCGGGGGAGAGTGGGCCGTCTCATCCAGCCAAGAGACAGGGCTTTGCTTGCAACCTGTGGTGTTGTGTGTGTGTGTGTTTGTGGGTTTTTTTGTGTCGCTTTTGTTTGTGTGTGTGTGTGTGTGTGTGTGTGTGTGTACGTGTGTATGTTCCTGTTTCCCCTTCGAACGCCCTCCTGACTTAATCTGTCTCTCTCTCGCTCTCTCTCTCTCTCTCTTTCAATTCTCTCTTGTCTTTTTCTGGCGTTCACTCTCCACCTCCAACCTCTGCAGTTGCTCTGTCCCTATGTCTCTCTCTCTCTCTCTCTCTCTCTCTCTCACTCTCTCTCTCTCTCTCTTGCTCTCTGCCCCTCTCTCCCCCCCTCTCTCTCTCTCTCTCTGTTTGTCTGTCTCTCTCTTTTCTCTCCCACGTTTCTCTCTGTCTGGTCTTTCTCTCGCTCTTTCGCTCACTCTGTCTGGTCTCACTCTGTCTCTCTCTCTCTCTCTCTGTGTTTGTCTCTGTGTCGCTCTCTCTCTGTCTCTCTCTCTGTCTCTCTCTCTCTCTCTCTCTCTCTTTTCTCTTCTGCTTCTCTCTCTCTGTGTCTCTCGCTCTTGCTCATTTGTGGCCGACCGAGTTGACGTGAGTTCATAGTTTACAATGCAGCCCAGCTGTTTTAACCGTTCCAATCTCTGCCACATGTGAAGTCAGCTGAGCGGTGCGGTGCTGTGAGAAAGCCCCTTCAGGCGCTGCATTCGCTTCCCAGTGTAATGAGAGAAAGGGGGGGGGGGGGGAGCATTTTAAGACAAGGGTGTAACCAGTATACTTTGGGAAATGACCAGAAATGTTGGCAACAGCTAATGACAATTAAAAACACACCGAACGCAAGATGCTGAGGTCAGTAGTTTGGGTTAGCTTATTGTTACGGTGTTATGGTCACACTGTTTGAACGTGTTTCCGTTTATTTTTTCTTTAGCTGTTAATTTACTGTAGTTATGCTTCGCGTCTCAGGTCACCTTTAAAAGTCGGCTGGGGTTGTTTTGTTCGCTGTTCGTGTGTTGTACGCCGAGCTGTGATTCACAAAGCAAAAGCGAACATAACCCTATAAAGACTTATACTGGTGTTGCCGGGCCAGGTGACCAATAGGAACGCCTCTGCTGGGACTTTGTTATGGGAACTAATATCTTGTGTTGGTCTGTCTGTCCGTCGCAAGGACATGGAGACACGCCGAGACCGTGCGTCATAATCACCCAAGGCCTCTTTTACCGTTGACCAAGACACGAGTCAGCGTTTTCTATTTCGAGCCCTGTTGATAAATCAGTGATTTCTTGTGAAGTTTTGAGATTTTTTTCACTTAAAAATAAAAACTCTCTCGGATTCCTCTCTCGCGGGCTGACTGAAGTTCTGAGTAGCAGCAGCGGGTGTGTATGACCTTCAGTCTCACGCCAGAGGTCCACCGGATGAGCCACCCCCGGTCCTCACCCCCATCACCGTACCCCCACACCACCAAATATAACAACCAATCACGTGCGTCCTTTTGGGTGTTTCTGGGCTGAATGGCGATCGAATCAATTGCAATCCAATGCTACTCTTCAGAAGGATATTTCTGTTCATTATTATCTTCCATTGGAAAACCGCTGGAATATTATGATGTAATGTGTTGGAGACACTTGCGTGCGGCTTACAGACGCCTGATGCGTTACGACACGGTTCGGGATACTAACTGGCCCACGGTATAAAAGACACATACGATCCCCTTTCTTCCCCATGCTTCATCCACGTCCGCAAATGTGCTAATAATCTGTGTAACCAAACAAGAAACAAGGCATAACTCCGCCCCTTGCAGTTTTTGGTTTCCTGGCCGAGGCTCTGTGCCCCCATCCCCTCCTCCGCCCCAGAGGTCCTGCTACTACATCATAACAGGACTGCTGGAACCCAGATTAGGTGCAGTGTGGGGTGTAGCCCTTTTTCACCGAACCTTTTTGTTCCCATCCACATGCTAACACCTCGAGCTGGAGCTGCTCTGAGAATATCGATAGTGACATAACGAGCGCTCCCGGAGACGGTGTGTTTCGCCAAAAATCAATTAAACGTCTTGTTTTGGCGGGAAGGTCGGTGGTGCCGGTAGATGACTTGTGGTGAACGTCAGTGGCGATTAGGAGTAAAGTGCGCCTCAGGAAAGCTAAACTCTTGACTCGATGTGAGCATTTGACAAGGTCTAATGATGACACAGGGGGACCCTTAAAACAGACACACACACACACACACTCACACACACCTTCGCCTGGTTTTTAATCAGCACCCGTGGAAGCCAAAGAGAACCACGTCTGCTTACAACACATATCTGCTGAAATCGGTAGCACATGGCGGAGGATGGAGGAGAGCCAAAGACGTGCCGTAATCACACAGAGGAGAACTTAAGTTTTCACCCCCCCCCCCAAAAAGCCGCCCCCCCCCCCCCCCCTCTCTCTGGACTTCTCTAACTTTTGTAATATTCGCCATCAATATCACGCTCATGGTGCCGGGGTTCTGGTTCCGAAAAAACACCCGGGGTAGAGGCAGTGCCACAGATAATCATTAAGATAGCAACACAACATCGCACACGGGAAGTAAAGAAAAGGATTAAAAGTGGAGTTGACAGCGCCTCCACACCCTGTGCTCCCGCAACAGCAAGAAATATGAAAACCCATGGCAAGCGTTCCGTACTCCCCTGCCCTTCCCTTCCCTTCCCTTCCCTTCCGCCGCGCTGCTTATTGACCGGCTCATCATCACGTCTGTCCTGTATTGTCATCGTTATTATTAGTATTATTATTTTCATATGGGAACAGTGTTAAGCCGCTGTTGAAGCCGGGGGTTTACTGGGTGACACTGGGCTTGGGTTCCACACGAGCAAACTGATTTTTTTTTTTTAGATTACTGCCTAAACCAGTCTGGTAAACACCAGACTGGTTCTGGTCTACAGATGACTCGTATGTGTTCATGTGTTCATGTGTTCACGCTGTGCCGTCTGTAGCATGAACACAGTGAGGTTTGAGTTTGAGTTTCAAGGTGGCAAGCGGTGCGCTAGACACCAATGTGTACGACCGCAATGTGCAAAACAATAATCCTCGCCGTGGCGTCGTGTTATTTTTTTGTACAAATAACCGAGATTAGCGACAAAGCTTTGGGTATTAATGAAACCTGGCAAAAAAAGTGACATGTGATTATCCACTCTGCCTTGGCCCACCCACCGTGAAATAAACCTGCTCAGTCACACGCTCAGAAATGTATACGCTGTACATTATTTATGGAGGCGCCGTCAACTTTCATCGGGAAAAAAAAACTGAAATGAGAAAAGAAGAATACACCAAATGGGTTATACCAATTTGTCCAACGAGGGGATTCTGCATATTACCTCGCAGGCTAACCCTGAAACATAACTCACCATCGGAAAGCATTCACTGGTGAATAGTTTTATCAAAGGAATGGTTTTCTTTTTTTTTGCTATTTTTTTTGTGCTTCTCTGCTTAATCAACCGTGTTTTCCCAGGCTAATAACCTTTTTGGATCTTGTGTGAAACGCTCCTCACTTGATCTTAATGAAAATCTGCAAAGCCCGAGTTCTGCTTAATAAAGTTAATCAAAGGGATTCTTAGCTGCCGGAAACAATTCTTTAAACAACTCCAACTTTAAAGACGCCGTTTGACGGGCCCGTGATGATTTAGCGTTTTGAATTTGTGTCTCATTTGTCTAATCTCGGCCAAGCAATGTATAATATAATAATATAACCCTGAGTTTTGAAGACGCCGACTGATCAAATGTATCCGCCATTGGCAGGTGACTGGTGTTCATTGTAGACCCCGGGTCCATCCCTGTAGTATTTAGTGTGAAACTTTTTAAATGAACACAAATTCCGCCCACATCCCCCCCCCCCCCCCCCCCCCCACTGGGACCTCTCTCCATGTGGGCATTTGCATGATTTCTCACCCAAACAACCAGCGTGTTGAGTTATATAAATACAGCAGACTGATAGCAGGTAGATCCAATAAAATAAACCCCATTTGCTGCTCAGTGAGCCTCCACCCACCCCGAGTAAACAGGGATCATCAATACAAATAAATATACAATTATGTGTAGAGCGGCAAAGTGGGGGGTTTGTTGTTTTTTTTTGCCGGCCCCCTCAACGCTCTCCGTGGCAAACACAAAGATGAACCTATTCCACTGTTTCATTTGCACACACCCACCCCACCCCACCCGCTCCACCCAACCACCCGCTCCACCCACCCCACCACCCACTCCACTCACCCACTGTTAGAGGAATCAGAGCAAAACAAGAGAGAGAGGGGTGAAAATGCACAAGAGAGAGAGAGAGAGAGAAACGCTGCGACAGCAAGAAGACCCACATATGGAGCCGCCGCCGAGTGTTTGTCCTCAACGCCGCCGGAAGGTTATCATTCCGCCGTCGGTTTGTTATCACGCTGCTAACAGCTTCCACCGGCGGGGGAGAGAGAGAGGCCCCCGTGGCGTGGCGCGGTCCGTCAGCGATGCGGGTCGCACTGATACCGCGCGGGCTGTAGGTAAATCTCCCACCACATCGACCCCCCCCGTCCCCGTCCCCTTATCAAACATTTCATTTATCGTTTTCTTTCTCTTTTTTTGGGGAGGCTTTTTTTTTGGTCATTTTCTTAATTCTCTGAGCCCCCTAAGGGTTGGAGAGGGGAGCGAGGGTGGGGGAGCGAGGGGCGGGGGGAGAAAAAATGCCGACAGGGTAATTATGGATAACAAAATAGGCCCGGGCTGACTGAGAGGTCAGATAAAGCACAGTGACAAAAGCATTAACCCCCACAGCTAAATCCAATGTGGCCGGTGGTCGCAGAATAGCATGGCTGAGGGCGGGTGGATGGCGGATGGGGGACGTTTGTCGCGGTAGAAGGGTGGGGATGTGGTTCTGGGAAGAAGGTGCAGAATACCGTTTTTGGACAAGGTTATTCACAAGCCCACCCTCACCACCGCCACACCAAATAAAAAAGGAAAAAAATGGTTTGTTTTTCGATGAGGTCATGTAGATTAATACCGCGGAGAGAAAGGGCTTGAGTCAGAATCCAATATTTCTCTATGTCTCTCGCCCTCCACTATGTCCTGTGAACGCCACGCACAAACTCCATGTACTGCACATGCATGCATACTGTATGTGCGTGTGGAAAAAAACCATTGAGAGATCATAATCTGGATGTTGTTGAATGTAAACCCAGTAATCCAGTAACTGATTCCAACATCGGTGTATTAAGGGCTATAAGATACGAGCCGATGATCGGATCTGGGAAACAGGAAACAGGTAAAAGAGGATTTCACTTCTTGCTGTTGCTATGGGGTTTGTGCAAACATGATGAAATTATTCGTCATTACGGGGAAACATTGTGTTGTGTTTGGAACCGCCGTCGTGTTGCTCATGCGAGACGCGGCCAAACACATTTTTCATTAGCCTAGGTTACGGTTTATTAACGTTGATTTAGGATGTTACAGTCGGCCTTCTACAAATCTCCACAGTCCTTTCAATATGGGCGAGTACCGCCTATACAAAAATATCCCATGATGCATTGTGATATACAAGCGTGTGTTTTTTAGGGATTGATTTTAAATACAGTTTGTTTTTTACCGTAGACCTGCGTGGTACGTATAGCAACCGACTTGATGAATTGAATGAGTTATTTAATAGTACAGCTATTTAATGTCTCGTTTGGATACATGAGCATTACCGGGAGAGGCACAAGCCTCCCCTATAACGTCGGCAACACCAGCAACATCATGTCTTTACGTAGCTACTGTACATCTCAATGCCGCTGACCCACTGTATTGTTATATTATTGAAACGGTAGTCTCCAGTCTTACCATTATCTCTCCCCCAAAAAAACAACTAAAACTAAACAAAACCAAAAGAACTACGTGGAGGGTGTGAATACATTCATTCTGAACCTGAAGTAATAAAACAGCGGCCCGGCGCCTCATGCAGCGGATGAGAGCGAGGTCTCGGCGATGGCGTGGGAGTTCGCTATCTGCCAGCCTCCAGATGGCTTCGTCTGCTCTTATCTTAGAAGAATGGGCGCCGCCTCCATTTCTCAACTCCTCTTATCTGGCAATCCTTTAAATTGAATATTTACTGGGGGCCTCTGTGTGGATTTTTTTTTTTTTCCCTGCCCCGGCGTGCGCGTTATATAGCAGCCAGCCTGCCTGCACAAGTCCGCCGCCGCACGACTCTTGCTCTCGGTCCGCGGTCCTGAAATATCGTTCCGGTTATATTCTGTTCGCTCCGTCTTTCTCTCCGCCCTCTCTCTCTCTGTGTGCTTCTGTTCTCGTTATTTTGTTCGCCCCCCCCCCCCGTCTGGCCGTGCTTCATCACGTAATGGGACAGTGATTGATTGTTTGATTGCCAGAAGAGAATGAGGAAGATGGAGAGGGGTGGGGTGTGTGGGGTGGTGGGTGGGGTGGTGGGGGGGTGGCTAAAGTATGAGGGCAGAGTGTTTATTAATGAACGGCAATACAGGGAATATGTCCAACAATAGTGTTCGCCTAAAATTGCCGAGGAGGTGTGCGAGAAAACCTTCATCTTGTGTCAAGAGTGAAATAGATTAAATGAATCACTTTGCTAACCCTCCGCCGTTCCTCCTACGAGCGCCTCGGCCCCCCCACTAGAGGTTAAGAGAACTCTTAAAGCAGCCATTGGAAAAGTCTCATTGCAATATGGCGGGGGGGGGTCTATCTGCATAAACAAGCTGTGCACATCAGCCTCTCCCCCGGTAAGTGTCTGAACGTGTCCTTTCAGGGCCATTATGTGAAATACCTCCATGTTGGATTAATCAGTGCAGCTGAGGATGTAATTGCCACGCCGAAGTCAAAGCTGTAAGTGCAGATAATGAACACGGCGGGCGGAGGCTGCCAGAATCCGCCGCTCAGACAAACGAGGAGTTTATGCGCCATGAATGCGCGACCCCCGTTTCTTACAAAAAAAAACAAAAAACTAAATAGAAAACCTTTTTTTTGTATTTTTCTGCAAATTAAAAGTAAACAGAGTGAGGCTAAATATTTGGGGAGTTATTATGATGTTCATTTTGTCATCATGAGGCATTTTGCTCAGAGCTAAATGTGCTCGTCTGATAAGCCTGTGATTTGACTACTGCTGCCCTCTGCTGAGGGAAAAGTTCATTAGTCATTTATTTGTATAAAGTTTACACCGGAGCACACAGAACACACAGAACACACAATCATAGGTTGAGTCTCCAAGCAGCAGTGTGTTGGAGCACACTGCTTGGAGACTACAGCGCAACAATAATGTGTTCCTACTTTATCCGTCCAAATACACAACGTAATGGGATTTAACTGTTGTTGTTGTTGTTGTTGTTTTGTTTTTTTTAAAGCATTTTGGTGAAATGGTAACTGTGGTAAATGCTATTTTCTGGATCATTAGCAGTGGGATTATCTGAGCGGAATTCATTTTCTCCTCTAATTGTAACGCTTGGGCTGAAATGTGAATGTGCGGCTGTCTGCGGGCGAGTGTCTTAGCGGCAGAAGAGACGGAAACTTCCTTGATTATCAGAGACCCCCCCCCCGACCCCCAGGGGGGGGGGGGGGGGGGGGGGCAGGAAGTGGCGCTGGATGGGCAGGAAATGACTTGGATGTTTGTCTGGTGTGAACAGCACCAGTGTCTCCGGAACGATCGTCGTACGCAGACCACAGCCGTGCCGCACGAAACCTGATTAAAGTTACAGCGTCTCATTTGCCGTCGTATCGCTGAATCGTTAATAATATTGGAGCTCGGGCTGCGCCTGCACGGCCGATATATGATCGATGTTATGTTCGGTGTTGTAATCTGAGACGAGACGAGATACCATCTGAGACATTGGAAATCAGAATATCGTGATTTGGCTTAATGGTTGTCCTTTCCTGGTTTTAAAGGCTGCAATGCAGTCAAGTGATTATCTGAACTTACCGGACTGTTCTAGCTGTTCTGCACTCAAGTCCTGAATAAAAATGAGAAAATACACTGCAGCTTCTGTCAAGTATTGAGTATTTATTCATTGTATTACCAGAAAACATGGTATATTGTGACATATATCGTTCATCAAGATATTAAATGACCTGCAGTATATCAGGATAGAATATCAGCCAGCCATTGGAGCCCAACTTCAACGTGTGAAACGTGTACAAATGCAACATTGGCAAAATGATTTTCATATTTCCACTTTAAAATATACAAACAGACACCTACATTCATGGAAACACACGCCTACACGTGTTATGACCCACAGTCATATGTGTGTGTGTGTGTGTGTGTGTGTGTGTGTGTGTGTGTGTGTGTGTGTGTGTGTGTGTGTGTGGCTGATGAGGTTGTTTTGGGTTTTTGTTCATTGTTTTTTGGCATTACCGTCTGTTTTTGTATCCCATTCTCTGCCGGTTTCCTATGCACGAGAGAGAGACAGAGGGAGACAGAGAGAGAGCGAGAGAGAGAGACAGAGAGAGAGAGAGAGAGAGAGAGACAGAGAGAGAAAGAGAGAGAGAGCGAGAGAGAGAGACAGAGAGAGAGAGAGTAAATTGGATGATTTTGTATAACTGGTGATTGGTAGTGTGTGTGTGTGTATATGTGCATGTGTGTGTGTGTATGTGTGTGGATGTGTGCATGTGTGTGTATGTGTGTGTGTGTGGTGTGTGTGTGTGTGTGTGTGTGTGTGTGTGTGTGTGTGTGTGTGTGTGGGGGAGGGCTTGCCTGAATGGTTTCCCAGGAGACAGCTGGGATATAGCAGTGGAAAGGGAGACCTCATCCAAGTCCTTCACAACGACCAAACTGTGTGTGTGTGTGTGTGTGTGTGTGTGTGTGTGTGTGTGTGTGTGTGTGTGTGTGTGTGTGTGTGTGTGTGTATGTGGCTTCTTGCCAACATTTGCTCCTTAATCGTTTGTTAGCGAAGGCCTTGGCTGGCATTTAATTTGGTAATTGTTACTATTTCCTTGTATATATACGTTTGTTATTATGTGTACATTTGAGGTCTTTGACGTACTTTGTCATACTTGTATGTTGCTCTCATACTGCACAAGCTCTTGGTCTCAGGCATCAGCCTCTGCCGTTAAACCACCAACATCCCTTTACAACCAAACGATCAAAGTTGTGGCCAAGAAACCACTTAGAGTTCATCACTGCAATATCCTAAAGAAATATAATCTCCTCAGCTTCATTACTTACTCCAACCTCACACTTACATTTCAATGTCTCCGCCATCTCGCTCCACGCATTTTCAACACCTTAACAACGAGACTTCACTGTACTGCCACTGACACCCGGAGTACAGTACATCAGTACAGTACATCAGAGGGGAACTGTGGAGTTCACAAACTGCGTTCTCAAGTCAAGGCACAACCCTCTGTAATTCCCTACCTGCATGTGCTTCGAACATCGAACACGTGTGTGTGTGTATGTAGGTGTGTGTGTGTGTGTGTGTGTATGTGGTGTGTGTGTGTGTGTGTGTGTATGTGTGTGTGTGTGTGTGTGTGTGTGTATGTGTGTGTGTGTGTGTGTGTGTGTGTGTGTGTGTGTGTGGTGTGTGTGTGTGTGTGTGTATGTGTGTGTGTGTGTGTGTGTATGTAGGTGTGTGTGTGTGTGTGTGTGTGTGTGTGTGTATGTGTGTGTGTGTGTGTGTGTGTGTGTGGTTGTGTGTGTGGTGTGTGTGTTGTGTGTGTGTGTGTGTGGTGTGTGTGTGTGTGTGTGTGTGTGTGT
>PIJE02000963.1:191940-193039 GCA_002895965.2 Coryphaenoides rupestris | reverse complement strand
ACTCTCTCACACTCTCACGGACTTCCTCAGGACTTCCACGGACTTTCCCAGTACTCTCAGGACTTCCACGGACTTTCCCAGTACTCTCACGGACTTCCACGGACCTTCAAGGACGCCCATCGCGTTTCACCTGGACGTGTGAGTAGCCGACCGAGTTCTCTTGGCTCGGAGGAGCGAAGAGGACTATTCATCAACAGGCCTGCAACGGGGTTTTCTTTTGTAAAGGATTGTTTTATTTTGTTTCTTTTATGTGCCGGCTTAGTTAGTAATGTTAATTACATGTAGCCTGTATGATAATATGATGTGTGATGTGTGATATGGGATCTGTGACATGCACTTATATTGTTCTCAAATAAGTAAACGTTTTAACTACTTACCTTTTTGTTGGTTGGCTTACTAAATACGTGTAGTGTGGATATTGTGTGTGTTTAGTGGTTAATATTTAATAAGGGTGCTGGTGTTATATGGTTAGCATAATATAGGAAATCAAAACTAATAATTTAAGATTGATTGAAGAACCTAGGGCCCTGCCCTCTTTATTATAGGGGTAAAAGGGCTACACACACACACACACTCCTGCAGGGCCAAGGTCCATTGACACACAAGCTTTCCTCCGAGTGGGGGCGAGTCAAATATGTCACATGTGTATGTATTTGTGTCTTAAAAATATATAAAATAATGTATGAATTATTTAATATTTTAATAAGAATATTTTAAAAGGAAGGACAGTACCACTGGAGGGCTTCGGTGGTCTGTCCGTGTGCATCAGATACACCGCTTATATCCAAAGCGCTTTACTACACTGCCTCACATTCACCATTCATACGCTCATTAACGCACCGACGGCAGGTATCGGGCTATTTAAATGTACATTTATAACATTGATAATATTTAGATGATTCAACTACTCTGGACACATATGCCTAATTCCCTATGCTATTTAAATACTCTGGATACATATGCTTCTGATTCACTATCTTTTGTATATTTATGCTATTACATGCTATATGCCATATTTCTGCTACTGCTGCCCTCACTTGTGTATCTGTCCTTACTCACTTGTACTTACTTGGACATTTAAACTACTCAATATTCAATA
>PIJE02000963.1:181940-186940 GCA_002895965.2 Coryphaenoides rupestris | reverse complement strand
GTGGGTCCACGCTAGGTCGTCGAAGATCTGTAATCCCAGGAAATGGAAGCAACTGACGATTTCCACCGGTGTCCTGTATAAGCTGATGGGGAGTGAGGCCCTCTGTGGTTCCTGAAGTCCACGATGAGCTCCTTGGTCTTGCTGACATTCAGTACAAGGTTGTTGCCCTTGCACCATCGCGTCACCTGGGCTACCTCGTCTCTGTACTCCGTTTGCTTGTCAGACTGATATCTGTGGTGTCATCTGCAAACTTGATGATCCGGTAGCTGCCGTGTATGGCTGAACAGTCATGTGTGAACAGAGAGTACAGCTGTGGGCTGAAGCAGCAGCCTAGTGGCGTTCCGGTGTTGAGGACCAGAGTGGATGAGGTGTTGCTACCAATCGTCACCACTTGAGGCCTGCCTGTCAGGAAGTCCATAATCCAGTTGCAGATGGTTGTGCCCAGGCCTAGGTCCCTCAGCTTCAGGATCAGCTTGGAGGGAACGGAGACATAGGTGTCCCTCATGTCCAAGTGTTCCAGGGCAGTGTGTACTGTCAGGGAGATGGCGTCGTGGTTTGGTTTGGTCTGTAGGGGAACTGGAGTGGGTCCAAGGAGTCGGGGATACGGAAGATACCTTCCATCACCTGCCTGAATGACTACTGCCCTGTTGCAATGACCCCAATCATCATGAAGTGTTTGGCTTGTTCTCTGTTGCAGATAGTTTCAATTATTTTATTAGCTTAAAATGTTCAGTCAAATAGAACAGTGTGGAAGATGATCTGCATTGGCCCGGCCGAGGAAAAGACTCCTCACTCTCCGGTTGCATTAGTTGCTACTGTTCCTGACTGGGCTTGGAGCAGCGCGACACAGTTCAAGAGTATGCTAGATTACCAAAATCCCTTTCTTCTGTCCCAGAACAATGACAAGAGGCTGTAGCACACTTAATTCAGGCTTACCTGACTTAACTGACTGTTGGTGACACCACATCTCACACATCTGTGTTAGAGCGCGATATTGATGTAAGGAACGCTACAAACAACATGCATGCCGGATTCATTTCCACAAAAGGACACTGATGAGGTTGGAAGTAGACTACTTATTAAAATGGTTTAGCTAAACCTTCTTGTAGTTCATGGAGTTCTCCTTGCCTTCTAGCTCCAAAACAGATGGCACTGCCAGAATTTGCACAGATTACCGTACACACGCACACACACACACACACACACACACACACACACACACACACACACACACACATACACGTACACACACATGTGTGTAACACCGTTAGTATTTTTCTATAAACAGAACAGCCCAACATATGGTGAGAATCTTTTAAATCCAATTAATTCATGAATTAACTAATTAATCAAATTAAATTAATTAAAACCAACCAGTAAAAAGAAAGTGAAGTGAAGAATATAATATACAAAACTTCTAAACCATTAGAAAATATATCTCGTCAGGAAGGGTTGATCAGGTATGTATAGTGGATCGATACTGTCATTGATTAACATTATATCAACAATCATCAACAATGTATGAATAAATCGATAACATCGATTAGAAGAGTGAGAGATATGAAGAGAGGAGAATCATCGCGCACACACACACACACACACACACACACACAAACACACACAGGTCCCTGTGGAGGGCAGGTGTAGACAGCGGAGCCATCTGTGAATCACAGCTTTGAACATTATTAGTGACACACACACACACACACACACACACACACACACACTCACACACACACACACACACAAACTCTATTACATGCACACACATGCACATGGACACAAACACACACACACACACACACACACATACAGACAGACACACTCCCTCTATTACTTCTTGCACATACAATCTATCGCACACACATACAAACACACACACACACACACTCACGGCCAGTCTATCTGGAGGCATTCTAGAGCAGGATGCCCTCCGCTGTACCCCCTCCCTCCAGTGAATTGGATCTGACTTTACTGGCACTTTGGATGAAAGAGTCTGCAAAATGACTCAATAGTAAATTGTTGTAAATAGAACAGAGCTACTCTAAAACCACAAGAAGAGCAGTTACATCTTTGCTTGTAGAACTAAACTAAACTTAACTTAACTAAACTACACAAATATATAGACTACATGAAAACAAGCGGAATAAAGGAAAGTTTATTGTGTAAGAGGAAATGCAATTAATATAGTACTAAACATAGTGAGTTACTTTTAAACAACAGACTTTAACAAGATGAATAGTTAAATATGAAAAATGAATAGTTAAATATGAATATGACTGTTTGTTTGATGATTGTTGTCATTGACAACAGACATCTGCTTAGGCCTGCAGAGACACATGTGTGTGTGTTTGTGTATGTGTGTGTGTGTGTGTGTGTGTGTGTGTGTGTGTGTGTGTGTGTGTGTGTGTGTGTGTGTGTGTGTGTGTGTGTGTGTGTGTGTGTGTGTGTGTGTGTGTGTGTGTGTTGTGTGTGTGTGTGTGTGTGTGTGTGCGTGTTCTCTGCCAGTGCATGGATAACAGGATGAGTTGCCCTCAAGAGAATTGAGAGATGAACAGACAATAGATGGATGGTTGGATGGAGAGAGACAGAGAGAGAAAAAGAGAGCGAGACAGAGAGAGAAAGAGAGAGAGAGAGAGAGACGGCCATATTGGCTGTTTCCTGATTAAAACACATTAAAAACACCCTAGCTAATATTTTTGTAAAAAAATTATTAATCCTAAATAATAATCACGTTGATGTGGTTAATATATATATAATATATAATTTTGCGAGCATTTGTCATGATCAACACTCCACTCTGTAAGTTCCCACTCTCACGTCAATCAGTCATTCAATCATCTCATCAGGCACATCACCTGCACCTGTTCCCTGTATCAGTTCCCCTGCCTATATAAGCTTGTGGAGGTAAGGAGAGAGTCATCAGGCTCCGGGAAGCAGGAGTACACGACCCGCAGGCTGGGACTGCGAGGAGGCCTACTAGTTAGGTCATGCCGAAGGGGATGGGAACCAGCTCTACCGAGCATTCTCCTGGCCAATGTTCATTCTCTGGCAAATAAGACAAACGAGCTGAACTGTCATATCGCCTCTCAGCGGGACATTAGGGAGTGTTGCGCAATGATTCTAACGGAGTCATGGCTAACCTCCGCGATACCTGAGGAGGCAAAAAACTACTAAAACGGATTACAAAAATGAACTGGAATCATAGTACGGGGGTTCAGACACCAGACGCATGTGGCAAGGACTGCGGTCCATTGGACAATTGGACTGATGGAGTAATATTGGACTTACAATTACACTAGACTTAGGCTATTGGATTATCAGACTAATGTTGGATTAATGGATTTACACAATTGGATTTATTGGATTTTTTTTTTTACTATTGCACGATTGTATTATTGGACTATTATTGTGCTTACAATTACACTAGACTTACAGGGGTAGACCTTCAATCACACTTCCTGATCATCCACCTGTCCCTGCCTGCTCCTTCACTGTACCTCTGCCCACCCGGTTCTGGACCCGCTACCACATTGACGTCTTCTGCCTCTCCCTGTCTATCTATCGATCGATCGATCGATCGATCTGTCGATCTGTCTTTCTGGAAGGAAGTAGTCAGCTCTCTCTTCTCCTCTTCCTATTTATTAGGAATGGCAAAATGCAACAAATTCCCCAAAATCAGAGCCTCCTTTAATCATTGGCAGGCATTGCATGTTCCACCCAGCGACAGGGCGGTGATGAATGTTGATTGGCTGGCTGGATCAGGGTCTTGTATTGTATTTCCATACATCATCCGCCCCACACCTGTGCAGGTGATGAATGCGTGGCCTCACCAGGGGAGGGGAGTGGGGTAGTAAATCAACCAACCCTCAAGTTGGGAAGACACCGGAGAGAGAGATAGACGAATGGACAGAGAGACAAAGAGAAAGACAAAGAGAGAGAGAGAGACAAATCAAGAGAGAGACGAATTGAGAGAAAAAACGAACAGAGAGAAAGATTAATTGAGAGAGGGAGACAAATAGAGAAAGACGAATGGAGAGAGAGAGTGAGAGAGAGAGAGAGAGAGATGGATAGAGAGAGACAAATACAGAGAAAGGTGACTTGTGAGAGAGACGAATAGAGAGAGATGGATAATAGAGATGAATAGAGAGAGAGAGAGAGAGAGACAAATAGAGAGAAATAAATAGACAGATATAGACATAGGAAAATAGAAACAGAGAGAGATACTTGAATGTAAAGAGATGAAGAGAGACCATTACATCAATGTTTCTACTGAACTTATATTTCACTTTTTTGTTGGTATCGTGCTTTGTTATATTCACTTTGTTTAAGTATTTAAAAAGTATTTTGGGCAAAATAAATGTTTCTTGTGCCAATAAAACTAGTTTGAAAACTATAGTTGACAGACATGCACACACACACGCACGCACACAAACGCACGTACAAACATACACATACACAACATCAAATACACACACACAATATCATATGCATTACACACACACCACAAAGCAGTTCTAACAAATGGCGCTTTAACTGATAGCGGATCAAAGACAAAGTAATTTATAATAAATGAATACACTGTCAGTGTGTTTTGCTGTTTCATACATATGTGTGTGTGTGTGTGTGTGTGTGTGTGTGTGTTGTATGTCTATTTAAGTCCTCTCTATACATCCTGTACTATTTTCAAGATTCAAGTTTCAAGAAGTTTATTTGTCACATACACATACAGGAGATGCAGTGAAATGAAAAAGTGGCGATGCCCAGCGGAATGTGCAACAGAACAATACAAATATCACAAATATCACAATTGAAGGGAAATAATCAAATATCCACACTATTTACAGTCTTTACAGCAAAATGAGCAGCTTTCTATCCTTAGAACATTAGTATTGAACCTGCAAACTGTTTTTCAGTCGGTCTTTAGAAATATTTAAAAAACATCCAAATGCCAAAAGCACACCATAGGATGGAGATACAAATTATAACACACAGATGAA
>PIJE02000963.1:173171-181915 GCA_002895965.2 Coryphaenoides rupestris | reverse complement strand
GAACCAGCAACATCTTTGCTAAGTCGTCAAACTCTTCTCTGTTCTGGCACCGCAGTGGTGGAATGACTCCCGGCAGGACGTCAACGGCAGAGTCCTCATCAGCTTCCACAAAGACTCATTTGAACTCTTTGAACTCTTTGAACACATCGTACTGGACTTCCGTGTCTGATACGTCTTGGCCACTAAATAAACTATTTAGCATTATTTATATTTGTTAGTTCTTTGTGATGCTTGGTAATGATCAGATGGCACTTGCTCGTAGGGGTTAAGGGTGGTTGTGCCTTCTTGAGCATGCACCCCGTATGTGGGTCCACGCTAGGTCGTCAGAGAGCTGTAATCCCAGGAAATGGAAGCATGACATTTCCACCTGTCCCGTTACTGATGGGGCAGTGAGGCCCTCTTGGTTCTGAAGTCCACGATGAGCTCCTTGGTCTTGCTGACATTCAGTACAAGTTGTTGCCTTGCACCTCGCGTCACCTGGGCTACCTCGTCTCTGTACTCCGATTTTGTTTGTCAGACTGTATCCTGTGGTGGCAATCTGCAAACTTGATGATCCGGTTAGCTGCGGTGTATGGAGCTGAACAGTCATTGTTAGTGAACAGAGAGTACACAGTGTGGGCTGAGCAGCACGCACTAATGGCGTTCTTGGTGTTGAGGACCAGAGTGGATGAGTGTTGCTACCAATCGTCACCACTTGAGGCCTGCTGTCAGGAAGTCCAATCCGTGAGATGGTTGTGCCCAGGCCTAGGTCCCTCAGCTCAGGATCGAGCTTGGAGGGAACGGAACCATAAGTGTCCGGCATCGTCCAAGTGTTCCAGGGCAGTGCTGTATGTCAGGGAGATGGCGTCTGTTGGTTGTTTGTCTGTAGGGGAACTGGAGTGGGTCCAAGGAGTCGGGGATACGGAAGATAACCTTCCTCTACCTAGCTGACATGATACTGCCCTGTTGCAATGACCCAATCAGTCATGAAGTGTTTGCCTTGTTCTCTGCTGCGATAGTTTCAATCTTATTTTATTAGCTTAAAATGTTCAGTTCAAATAGAAACAGTGTGGAAGATGATCTGCATTGGCGCCGGCCGAGGAAATAGGACTCCCACTCTTCCGGGTTGCATTATTGCTACTGTTCCTGACTGGGCTTGGAGCAGCGCAGCGACAGTTCAAAGGTATTTGCGTAGATTAACATCCCTTTCTTCTGGTCCCATGATACAATGAACAGAGGCTGTTAAGCACACTTAATTTCGGTTTAACCTGACTAACCATGACTGTTGGTGACACCCACAGTCTCACCATCTGTGTTAGAGCCGATATTGATGTAAGAACGCTAAAAAACATGCATGTCCGGATTCTATTTCCACAAAAGGACACTGATGAGGTGTGGAGTAGACCTACTTGATTAGAAATGGTTTAGGCTAAACCTTCTTGTAGTTATGGAGTTGTCTCCTTGCCTTTAGCTCCAAACAGATGCACTGCCAGAATGTTGCTCAGATTACCGTACACACGCAGCGAAAGCACACACACACACACACACACACACACACACACACACACACACACACACACACACACACACACACACACACACACACACACACAACACAACACACACACATTACAAAACACACACCATACACGAACACACACATGTGTGTACACGTTAGTATTTTTTCTATAAAACAGAAACAGCCCAACATATGGTGAATAATTTTTAAATCCAATTAATTCATGGAATTAACTAATTAATGTCAACATTAAATTAATTAGAAGACCAACGTAAAAAGAGAAAGTGAAGTGAAGAATATAGATATACAAAACTTTAAACCATTAGAAAATATATTTCCGTCAGGAAGGTTGATCAGTAGTATAGTGGAGCGATTAACTTCATTGATTAACATTAATGATCAAGCAATCATACAACAAGTATGAATAAGATCGAAAATCGATTAAGAAGATGAGAGCATATAGACGAGAGAATCATCGCGCACACACACCACACCACAAACAGCACACACAGGTCCCTGCTGGAGGGCTAGTGTAGACAGCGGGAGCCATCTGTGATCACAGCTTTGAACATTATTAGTGACAACACACACACACACACACACTATTACACACACACACACACACACCCACACACACACACACACACACCAGCAACACAAACAAACTCTATATCATGCACACACATGCACAGTGGACACAACACACATACACAGCACACACCAACACACACATACAGACAGACACACCTCCTCTATTACTCTCATGCACATTACAATCTTATCGCACACACATACAAACACACACACCACACACTTCGACGGCCAGTCTATCTGGACATTCTAGAGCAGGAGCCCTCCGTCTGTACCCCTCCTCCAGTGAATGTGGATCTGACTTTTACTGGCACTTTTGGCATGAAGTAGTCGCAAAATGACCTCGAATAGTAATGTGTTATAATGAGGACAGAGCTACTCTAAAACCCAAAGAGAGCATGTTAACTTTGCTATGTAGAACTAAACTAAACTTAACTTAAGCTAAAACTACACAATATATTGACTACTATGAAAACAAGCGGAATAAAGGAAAGTTTATTGTGTAAGAGGAAATGCAATTAATTTACTAATACATAGTGTACTTTTAAACAACAAGACTTTAACAAGATGAATTAGTTAAATATGAAAATGAATAGTTAAATATGAATATGACTGTCTTGTTTGATGATTGTTGTCCCATGACAACAGACATTCTGTTAGCCCTGCGAGACACATGTGTGTGTGTTGTGTAGTGTGTGTGTGTGTGTGTGTGTGTGTGTGTGTGTGTGTGTGTTGTGGTGTGTGGTGTGTGTTGTGTGGTGTGTTGGTGTTGTGTGTGTGTTCTTCTGCCTAGTGCATGATAACAGGATGAGTTGGCCTCAAGAGAATTTGAAGATGAAAGACAATAATGGAGTGGTTGAGTGGAGAGAGGACAGAGAGAGAAAAGAGAGCGAGACTAGAGAGAGACAAGAGAGAAGAGACGACGGCCATATTGGCTGTTTCCTGATTAAAAACACTTAAAGCACCCGTAGTAATATTTTTGTAAAAAAAATTATTTATCCAAATATATTTTTTTTTTTAATCACGTTGTGTGGTTAATTATATTATATAATAATTTTGCGAGATTTGTTGCATGACAACACTCCACTCTGTAAGTTCCCACCTCACGTCAATCAGGTCCATTTCAATATCATCTCATTAGGCACATCCCGTGCACCTGTCCCTGTATAGTTCCCCTGCCTATATAACTGTGAGTAAGGAAGAGCATCAGGCTCCGGAAGCAGGGAGTACACGACTCCGCGGGCTGGAGTTAGTCATGCCGAAGGGATGGAACCAGCTCTTTACCGGAGCATTTCTCCTGGCCAATGTTCATTCTTGGCAAACTATAGACAGAAACAGCTGAACTGTCAACAGCCTCTGCACGGGACATTAGGAGTGTTGCGCAATGATTCATAAGAACGGAGTCATGGCTAACCTCGCGATACCTGAGAGGCAAAAAACTACTTAAATACGGATTACAAAAATGAACTGAATCATAGTAGGGGGTTTCAGACACCAGAGCATGTGGCAAGGACTGCGGTCCATTGGACAATTTGACTGATGATAATATTGGACTTACATTACACTAGATTAGGCTATGGATTATCAGACTAATGTTGATTAATGATTTACACAACTTGGATTTTATTGGATTTTTTTTTACTATTGCACGCATTGGTATTATTGGACTATTTGTGCTTACAATTATACTAGACTTACAGGGTAGACCTTCAATCACACTTCGAATCATCCACCTGTCCCTGACCATCCGTCTCCTGCCTTTCGACTGTACCTTGCCGCACCGCGGTTCTTGGACCGCTTACCACTTTGACGTCTGTCTGTCTGCTCTTTCTGTCTGTCTTCTCGTTTGTCACTTGTCTGTTCTGGCTGGGCTGGCCTGGCTGTGGCTGGGGCTGGCTGTCGTGCTGGCTGGCTGGCTGTAAAGTCAGCTGCTCTCTTCTCCTTTCCTATTGTTATTAGGAATGCCTAAAATGCAGAACAATTCCCCAAAATCAGAGCCTTCCTTTAAAATCATTGGCGGGCATTGCATGTTCACCAGCGACAGGGCTGGTGATGAATGTTGATTGGCTGCTGGATCAGGTCTTGTATTGTATTTCCATACACTCATTCCGCCCCACACCGTGTGCAAGGTGATGAATGCGATGGCCTCACAGGGGAGGATGTGTAGTAATCATCAACCCTCAATTGGAGACACCGGAGGAGAGATAGGACGAATGGACAGTAGGACAAAGAGAAAGGACAAAGATGAGAGAGACAATCAGAGGAAGACGAATTGGAGAAAAACGAACAGAGAGAAGATTAATTGAGAGAGGGAGTGACTAATAGAGAAAGGACGAATGGAGATGAGAGAGATGACGAGAGAGAGAGAAGATGGAGAAATAGAGAGCAGAGAGATGAATTAGGCAGAGAGACAAAATCAGAGAAAGGTGAACTTGTGAAGAGATGATCAGAGAGAGATTAGATAAATAGAGATGGATAGAGAGAGAGAAGAGACCAATATAGAGACATAGGAAAAATAAAACAGAGAGAGATACTTGAATGTAAAGAAGCATGAAGAGAGACCATTACATCAATGTTTCTACTGGAACTTATATTTCACTTTTTTGTTGGTAATCGTGCTTTTGTTATATTCACTTTGGTTTAAAGTTTTTTTAAAGTATTTAAAAAAGTATTTTGGAATATAAATGTTTACTTTCTGGCCAATAAAACTAGGTTGAAACTATAGTTTGAAGACATGCACAACACACCACGCACACAAACGCACGTACAAACATAACACATACACAACTCAAATACACACAGACACAATACTCATATGCATTCACACACACACAGAAGCAGTTTACAAATGGCTTAACTGATAGCGGATCAAAGACAAAGTAATTTATAATAATGATACCTGTCAGTGTGTTTTGCTGTTTCATCATATGTGTGTGTGTGTGTGTCTGTGGTTGTATGTCTAATTTAAGTCCTCGTCTATTACATCTCGTACTATTTTTCAAAGAAGTTTCAAGAAGTTTTATATGTCACATGGACACATACGAGGAGACCCTGCAGTGAATGAAAAACGTGGCGATGCCCAGCGGAATGTGCAGCGAGTCAATACAAAATATCACAAATATCACAATTTGAAGGGGGAAATAATCAAATATCCACACCTATTTTACAGTTCTTTACAGCCATAAAAGAGCAGCTTTTTTTTGGAATGAGAAAATGGGCAATAAACAGCAAAACGGCATACCAACCAAAGTATATTCAACAGCAAAGCAAAATCAAAAATGTGTAAGTATACAAGTTGTGGTGGCATGGGAGAGGGCAGTGGGTGTGGCAACTAGTGAGGTTAGAGTTCACCACGGTCCTGATGGCCTGCGGAAAGAAACTCCTTTTAGGCTCTCTGTTCTAGCAGCGTGACCCTCGTCAGCCATAGAATTGGACTCTGCGTTATTCTTTATAATTTGCATGATCGATTTACGTTGTGTATTAAAATTGCTGCATTTCCACGGCAGACGACTCCGTCCTCTCCTTCTTCTAGGAAGAACCCGAACAAGCCACTTCGGTGGCATTGTGGCATAGACTTTGCTACAGACACCTCCTGGAATACAGATCCTGCAGGGTACTCCCCTCCTCCCACTACTCTCCAGAGCCCTTCTGTCCTGAGAGGAGCTGTTACCGCTGCTTCGCCTTCCTCACCACATGTGTGTCAGATCCTCTGCGATGTGGACTCCCAGGTACCTGAGGCTGCTCACCCTCTCCACAGCAGTACCATTTATCCCCAGTGGTGTCTAGGTCCTCTGATGTTGTTGTGTCCTCCTAAGTCCACAATCAGCTCCTTTGTTTTGGAGACATTCAGCATGAGGCTGTTGTCTTGGCACCAGAGTGACAGGTTAGCAACTTCCTCTAGGTAGGCCTTCTCATCGTTAGGAGATCAGGCCCACCACCACTGTGTCATCCGCAACCTTGACGATGGTTTAGAGCTGACCTGCCCACAGTCATGTGTGTACAGGAAGTACAGTATGGGCCTGAGGACGCAACCCCTGGGGAGATCCTGTGTTATGGGTGGAGGGGTCTGGAGGTGTGTTTGCCCACCTGAACGACCTGGGTCCCTGGCCGTTAGGAAGTCCAAGTCCTCAATCAGGTTGCCAGCCAGTTCCTACTTGGAACTATGGTGTTGAAAGCAGAGCTACTACAAATTGGATTTATTCCAAATTATCGGAGCATATTTTCACCCTTCACACCAAAATAAAAGTTAAATATTTGCTTGTCTGCAGTCAAAATTGGATGTAAAAGGACTGACCTTTTCCACCAAAAGAGGGGGCTGCAATTTGAGTACTACACTATTCAATATGTATATTAATGAATTGGCACAAACATTACAGCATTCTACAGTTCCAGGACTCATACTGCGGGACACCGAAAACAAATGTTTGCTTTATGCAGATGATTTGGTTTTGTTGTCACCAACAAAAGAGGGCCTGCAGCACAGCATGAATGTATTGGCAACATTTTGTCAGCATGGGCCCTGAAAATCACAATGGACAAAAAAACAAGGTTCTAATGTTTCATCTTTCATCAATCTTTGGGAACATCAAAATTCAACAAACAAACTACACTACACTTTTTTAGGCATAACTATAAATCCAACAGGAAACTTTGGCTTGGCTGTGAAAGAACTTAAAGAAAAGGCGAAAAGAGCATTTCATGCCATCAAAAGATTGATCCAATTAGAATTACCAATTAGAATTTGGATCAAACTACATTAACTATCAAACCTGTTGCACTTTATGGCAACACCTACAAATGAGCGACCCCCACTCACCCCACTATATAGCTCTGAAAAGCCAAGAGCTGAGCCAATTTATCCTGAGACTCAGTGATTTAACACCAACTCACACCACAGAAGCTCAGGACAACGATACAATAGGCAGAAACATTAGACCCAAGAAAATTACAAACACTGAAAAGGAAAAGTACATCACCCATTGGAAAGAAGTCACTAAAACACAACACAAATTACAATGCTATTTGTCCCAAAACCATGAATATACAACAGCTACTTACCTGAGTACAGTAAAAGACATAAAACTCAGGAAAACCTTGACAATGTACAGACTCAGGAGAGGAGAGGCTGTGCTCACACTGCAGTCTGGGGGCTGTCGAGACAGGACTACACTTCCTTACCCAATGTACTAAATATGTTGAAATTAGAGAATGTTCATTCAACAAATTCAGCTTAATCCTCCCTGAGTTTCGAAAATATACCAACGAAGAAAAACGACCACACATTCTGGGAGAGAACAAGGGCTTGGCCACTCTGGCAGCAAAATGTATCGCAGCTTGCCATAACCTGAGGGACATCCAGTGAGGCCAACTCCATTTCTGCTGAATTTGGTGTATGTATAACTAGATCGGTCTTTGTGATGTTGTTGTTGTGATTATTATTATTATTACTACTTACTTTTATTCCATGTTTGTACATATGTGGCTTTGGCAATAATGTTGCTATAACGTTCATGCCAATAAAGCTTTCTTGAATTGCATTGAGAGGGGGAGAGAGAGAAAGGGGGAGAGAGAGAAGGGGAGAAAAAGGGAGAGAGGAAGGAAGAGAAGCAGGGAGGGAGAGAGGGAGAGAGCGATAGAGAGAGAGGTAGAGAGAGGGTGAGGGAGAGAGAGGGAGAGAGAGAGAGTGAAAGAGGGAGAGAGAGGAAGAGAGGGAGAGGCTATTACATTCATACAAAATTATGTCAAAATAACATATAAGCAACATACGGTTATGAACCCATTGTAACAAATAGTACATTTTAGTACACAACAGTACACAACACTTACATAATTACTAAACCAAAACAATAACAAAAAAAGGGAAGCCTAAAGTTTAAGTCTGGAAAAATAATAAAAGCCTAAATATATTCAACTCTCTACTCATTAATCACAAAATATTATCTTTTTCTCGCTAAGTAGCGAGCGCTTATCTCCAGCCCCAGGATGAACGGCAACTCTGCTTCATTAAGCCCTGGGCCAGCGCTAACACAGCTAGCTTCATGCTACCACAGCTAGCTCAGCGGTAACACAGGTAGCTCAGCGGTAACACAGCTAGCTCAGCGGTAACACAGGTAGCTCAGCGTTAACAAGCTAGCTCAGCGGTAACACAGCTAGCTCAACGGTAACACAGGTAGCTCAGCGGTAACACAGCTAGCTCAGCGGTAACACAGCTAGCTCAGCGGTAACACAGCTAGCTCAGCGGTAACACAGCTAGCTCAGCGGTAACACAGCGGTAACACAGGTAGCTCAGCGGTAACACAGCTAGCTCAGCGTTTCAATGTCGACTTCTGCATCTCTTCCTACATAAACTACAAGCTAAGTGAGATAAATGGGGAAAAAATGCTGACCTGAAAAATGCAACCTTCAAATGGTTTAATGATTTTAATGACCACTTTTACCACAGAGGGCACTATATATAACCATAAGTTATATTTCTGAGTTACAAAAAGTTGAAACTGAGGCAACATCATTCAACTTTCTGTTTCAAAGTGGTCCAGGGACGTGTAACTTGTAAATTGTGCATACTTTCAGTTGTTCATGCAACCACACCAGTATTTTCTCCCGAAAATGCAGATTTCTAGTTTATTCAATTTATCAATCACATAGACGCACACAG
>PIJE02000963.1:68171-168171 GCA_002895965.2 Coryphaenoides rupestris | reverse complement strand
GCCATGGACTGGTCGCGCTGCTGTTTCCGCTGGTCAAGTCAACAGAAGAAGGAGGGCGAAGTACCAGGAGCTGGTGGAGGACTGCCTCAAGAACGGGTGGAGAACCAGTAGAGGTGGGCAACTGGGGATTTGCAGGCCACTCCCTCAGCAAAGCCTATGGAACCCTGGGCATTACAGGAACCAGCAAGAGGAGAGCCACCAGTAACAGCGTGGAGGTGGCAGAGAGAGCATCTAGATGGCTCTGGCTGAAAAGGGGTGACCATGTATATGTGTGTATATATATTTGTATATTTTCAATGCATACAGTATATATATATAAAAATCTCTTCTTGCTATTTTCTCTTTTTTGCATACTGTCGCCTGCCATGTCACAAGAGCTTCCCTGTTCAGAATGGCCCTGTGTTATGATGTACATGTGACAATAAAACACTTTGCTTTGCTTGCTTTAAAGGTGACGCCCGCAGGCTTTCAAAGAGAGGTGGAGTGAGAGGAGAGGAGGAAGAGGAGAGATTTGTTCTGTTGTTCATGACGGAGGTCTCAGCTGGAGAGACAGAGCACAAGGACCTCAGTGTGCGTGTGTCTGTGGATACTAAATGTGCCTGTGTGTGCAAGTGTGTATGAGATGTGTGTTGTGTGTGTGTGTGTGTGTGTGTGTGTGTGTGTGTACTAGATGTGTGTAAGGCTAAAGTTAATCTCTAACTGTAAATGCTCTGTGAGTGTCTCATTTCCATAATGATTCTCGTGTGTGTTATATTATATGTGTGTATATTATAATATCTATTTGATTTATTAGTTTAAATCCCCAACTCCTCATCCCTGGTCCCCTGGGCCTCGCCGCAATTTACCAATGCAGCGTCCTTAATAGGTTGAGCAAGGCACTAACACAGCCTGGGTGAGAGGTTCAAGTCCCGCTGGGATGGCCCACTGCTATAAATGAATAGTGAGGAGTGTCATGGTTGTTGTTGGTGAGGCTAGGGATTTATATGAAGATGAGGAATTACCAGCTGAATTAGGCCAATGTCCCAACCACCATTTAGTTTGTTAAATACACTTAAAACATATAGTCTATTAAACAGCAAAGCACCCTTAAAGATACGGTCTATTACCGAACAGAGCATAACACACTTAAACGTACTGTTTGGTCTATCACAGTATCGCATAAAAAAAACCTTAAAGATCTAGATATGGTCTATTAGAGACACAAACACACCTAAAGATCTCAATATGGTGTATGTCATTAAAGACAGTCAATTAAAGTCTTTTTGTGGTTTTCTTTTTTGCTTGTCCAGCATTCGCAACACAATGTGGTCGATGGTTCGCAGGGCATTCTGGGAGATTTGTCATAACACTCTTCAGTGTGCCTCTGAGAAACCTTCATTTGGAGGCCCAAGTAGCCCGACTACTTCACCCTACCCCTCTATCCCAACAAGAATCTGGAGACCCTACCCTGGCTGTGAACACACTCAACGGAGTTGCTACAGCTAAGTGGTTGGGGCTGTAATTAGGCCTTAAGCAGCGGTAATGTAGGGTTTTATATCGTGTACTAAGGAGTGAAGCAGTGATTACCGCTAATATTAGCATGAGGGTCAATCCCGTGTTTAGAGTTCGTCATGTTTCCCGAGTATTTTATCCCGTAGCGGCATTGTTTGCATACGCCATGTGCTTTGTCTGTTGACCCGTCTTTTCTCCAGAATATTTCCACACCAATGATTTGTAACCGAGAGGGAAGTGGATATCCTCGTTGTCGTGACTGCTAGCCATGATCCACCGCTAGCAGTGTAGGCGATGTTTTCACTTTTGATCGATTATATTAGATCGTTGCCGATGAAATCAATGTATCGATCCAGGTCGATGGGTCGTTACTCCCCTAGTATTGACAGTAGTTTATTAACAGTAGTTTACTCACAATAGTTTACTAACAATACTTCATCAACAGTAGTTTACGAACAGTATAGTTTACTAACAGTAGTTTACTAACAGCACCTTAGTTTATTAACAGTAGTTTACTAACAGTACTTTATCAAAGGTAGTTTACTAGCAGTACCTTATCAACAGTAGTTTACTAGTTAAGACGTGCACTTGGTTTTATTTTAAATGAAATCTACATGTTAATGTAATCACTTTGATCAGCACTTTAATTCATTCATTGATTCCATATTCCTCAAGTCAACACAACACTCACCACTTCACAGGAATGTTGAAATGTTTCAGTTGTCATGGAGCAGGTGTCATTCATGAATATTAATATCACCTCAAAGAGAACACACACGCACGTGCACACACAGGCACACACACACACACACAGGCGCACACACAGGCACACACACACACACACATATACATATATCTGATGAGTCTGTTGTTCTACACACACATGCGCATAGGCATACAGACAAAGGCACAATATTGTTAAATTTCTTTATTATATGTACACATTCATATATATTGTCTATTATCAGTCAAATACAAATGCACGCACACGCATGCACGCACGCATGCACACACGCGCATGCACACACGCACACATGCACACACACACACACACACACACACACACTGAACCAGACACAGAGTCACAGACATGTTGTATGCGCTTGGAGAACTCATCCATCTATCCTAGGAGATTGCTTGCATCTCATTTGTGCGTTCCACCCTTCCCAATGCGTTTCTATAGTAACCCTGGCTTGGTTCCAAGCCGACAGCAGGCTTCCGAACGGGAACACAGAGACTGCCGCTCAGAGCTGAGAGTCAACACAACACCACATCCAGGACCAGGTCAATGTACCACATCCAGGTCCAGGCAGGACCAGGTCAATGTACCACATCCAGGTCCAGGCAGGACCAGGTTTATGTACCACATCTAGGTCCAGGCAGGACCAGGTCTATGTACCACATCTAGGTCCAGGCAGGACCAGGTTTATGTACCACATACAGGTCCAGGCAGGACCAGGTTTATGTACCACATCTAGGTCCAGGCAGGACCAGGTCTATGTACCACATCTAGGTCCAGGCAGGACCAGGTTTATGTACCACATACAGGTCCAGGCAGGACCAAGTCTATGGACCACTTCTAGGTCCACGCTGGACCAGGTCTACCTACTACCCAGGCACACCCAAATAGAGAAAGGTCCCGTTTTTCTAAGATACAATATACAGTGGAGTACTTCTTACTACACATGTGTGTTGAAAGAAAACAGAATGAATGAAAGAGACATCAACATTGTTGCCGCAAACATTTTTGACCATGATGTCATTGGTTTGAGAAATGCTTTCTCCATTGGTCGGATTTGGAACAGCGACATCAATGGGTCATATTTTCAAAATTCATTGTGAAGCAGTACTATATAAAGACTATATTAATATAATATATTATATCATGTCTATTAATATATTAATAGACATGAGGTTTGTCTCATATAGACTGTTTCATAGACATGAGGTTTGGCTGATATAGACTGTTTCATAGACATGAGGTTTGGCTCATGTAAAGACTATTTCATAGACATGAGGTCTGTCTCATATAAAGACTATTTCATAGACATGAGGTTTGTCTCATATAAAGACTATTTCATAGACATGAGGTCTGTTTCAGATAAAAACTATTCATAGACAAGAGTTTTATCACATATACTGTTTCATAGACATGAGATTTGTCCCATATAAAGTCGATTCATAGACAAGAGGTTTGTCTCATATAAAGACTATCAGAAACGCACAACAAGCTGCTCTTTTTGCTGTAAATACAAACAACAGGGAGTGGGGGTATGATGCTGACTGAGACGTATTCAATGATACTTCCAGAATATTCTCACACAGATTGCAGAGTAGGGCGGTTGTGATGTCACAACTACACCCTGCTGTGTGGAATGTGACACCAAGGAACATCCATTCTCTTTGAACCTTTCTCTCCCATTCTCTCTCTCTCGTTCTGTCACTCCCTATATCACTCTCTCTCTCTCTCTAGCGCAGTCAGTTTTATTTTCATTTACATATTCAAGAAGGAATATTGTTGGGTGTTGTCGGTTAACATCTAGTACACATTTTATATCACGTGCACACACACATGCACTCTGCTCTCTCCTCCCTCGCATGTTTCTACATGTGAAGGGTGTAGCAACAAGGATGATATATATATATCTACATATAATATATATATAGATATATATGATATATCTATATATATCATATATATATAAATATATATACACTACCACTACATTACCAAGTTTGAACCAAACTTCCTCCCGTATTTCCAGCACAGTTCTACCTGTTGTTTTTGTGTGATTAGGCTACATGGCAAATACAACTATCACGATGACTGAACAGATATCCCCCAGTGTATTGAATGGAAAATTCAGATGTAAAAAGCTTCCAGATGGACATTTTGATCAAACGGAAGTTGTGTGCACATATTGTAGTGATGAGCTGTCTTTCCACCGAAGCACAACGAGTCCAAAGTAGCCTACCGTCTTCGGGCAAAGCACGTGTTTGCTAATGCTAATGCTAACGCTAGCACTAGCACTGCCACTCAGTCGGGATCGTCAGACTACGCTAGCAGAGTGCATCCAGGGCAAGTCTCTCAACAAAGTGACAACTAAATTAACCAATGCAAAATGGATCGGCATGGACTGTAGGCCCAGACTGAAGACCAGGGGCTACAAGGCATTATCCAGATCACCATACAAGCACCTTCGAGGGGAACTATTGTCGTAAGAATTCAACTTACACTGAGGTAATTACCTCACCATAGAAGCATATGTCCCGTGTAGCGCACATTATACATAAGTGTCGGAAAATTGTCTGACATTTCAAAACAGTCCAGCAAACACCGCAGAGCTGAAAGTTCACCAAGCCTCTCATGGGCAGGAAGAGGAGACACTTGTCCAGGATGTACCAACGTGCTGAAATTCAACTCTCGAGATGCTAAAGCGGGTCAAACACAACAAAGACCCACTGAAGGCATCGCTGGCGCAGCAGAAGCACAAGTTAACCATGCTAACCTCAGCTGAATATGACAGGCTGCAGCACGTTGGAAACACTGCTGGAGCCATGCAGGTAAGGTGATATATCCCTATCCTCTTCAATTTCTATTAATGACAAATCCAATTAGTACAATATTATTATATTTTAGAAATAATTTCAGGCCTGTCATTCAGATGTTATCTGAATGAAAAGTGTAGTCCTTAATTCTGTTGGTCTTGTGTGTTTGTAGGTACGTCACTGAGCTCCTGGGTGGTGATAAATATGTGTCCTGCTCTGTGGTGCTGCCTGTACTCCGCCACCTCTTGCATACAATGGAGGCCTCAGATGTTGACCCTGCCTATGTAGTGCGCTTCAATGCTACATTCACAGAGGACTTAAACAGACGAAAGGAGAACACAAACATGTCATGGCTTAAGGTAGCAACAGCTCTAGATCCCAGATTCAAGGTGCCTGCCCAGAGCAGAGAGGGAAGAGGTGTGGTGAAAGTTGACTGACATGCTTAAGAACAGGGAACCTGCACCACAGCTCTCCACAGAGGGAATGGAATCTGAGCCACCAAAGAAGAAGATGGTCCTCCTACTGATGGAGTCAGAGTCTGATGATGAGGCACTGTCCACAGACAAACCTCTAGACAGGTACAGAGCAGAGCCCAGTGTCAGCATAGAGGCATTACCACTACAGTGGTGGTCGCCACACAAAGGTGCCCATACTAAGCTGGCCCATATTGCACAAAGGTACTTAGCTACACCTGCTTCAACAGTACCATGTGAGAGACTGTTTTCTCTGACAGGTCACATTGTGCAGAAGAAGAGGTCAGCTCTGTCATCTGAAAATATCAACAATCTAGTCTGCCTGAGCAACTGGTTAAAAGAACAGTAGACTTTAGGTTGACTGGAGTCATGTCATGAGATGTAAAAAAGTAAAAAACCCTCTTTCTCTTACCAGTTTGTGATGCATTTCTTTATTACACCACATGTATTTGTTTTATCTTCCCACAAAATACAGAATAAAAGTAAATACTAGTATTTTAATCTGTGATTAATCACAGATTAGTATTGTGATTAACTCAATAAATGTTTTTGTCATCGATTGACACCACTAATATATATATATAGATATAGATATATCTATATATATATATGATATAGAGTGGTCATGATAGAGGAGATAGTGGTCATGACTAGAGTAGATACTGAACATGATAGTGGTCATGATAGAAGAAATAGTGGTCATGATAGAGATAATGATAGACATGATAGAGGTGATACTAGACATGATAGAGGAGATAGTGGTCATGATAGAGGCGATACTAGACATGAAAGAGGAGATACTAGACATGATAGAGGAGATAGTGGTCATGATAGAAGAAATAGTGGTAATGTTCGAGGAGATAGTGGTCATGATAGAGGAGATACTAGACATGATAGAGGAGATAGTGGACATGGTAGAGGAGATAGTGGACATGATAGAGGAGATAGTGGACATGGTAGAGGAGATAGTGGACATGATAGAGGAGATAGTGGACATGATAGAGGAGATAGTGGACATGATAGAGGAGATAGTGGACACAACAGAAGAGATAGTGGACATGACAGAAGAGATAGTGGTGATGATAAATCATTCACAATGCCTGCATTGGCATCCCTACAATTTCAACATGAGAATTTTTTTGTTTGACCAAAAAGACATCTAGCATAGTACCACACAGTAATAACATAGGACTACTAGTACCACACAGTAATATAATAGGACTACTAGTACCCCACAGTAATAACATAGGAAGTAGTACCCCACAGTAACAACATAGTAACTAGTACCACCACAGTAATAACATAGTACTACTAGTACCACACAGTAACAACATAGTAACTAGTACCACACAGTAATAACATAGGACTATTAGTACCACACAGTAATAACATAGGACTACTAGTACCACACAGTAATATAATAGGACTACTAGTACCCCACAGTAACAACATAGTAACTAGTACCACACAGTAATAACATAGGACTATTAGTACCACACAGTATAACATAGTACTACTTAGTACCACACAGTAATAACATAGTACTTCTAGCACAGCACTAACGAAGCACCACAGTACATAGTGACATGCACGACAGGGACAAACAGGGCCTTCAGTAGACTAACACAGTAGATGTGAGTTCTCTACAAATGCACAATTACTTCCATGGAAAACCAACACAATAACACAATAAATCTTGAGCAACCCCCTAATTTTCTGAGTGAGATAAAAATAGAGAATTATGGGTAAACATTTCCAGGTGATTAATATCATCTGACCTAAGGCATTCTGTTCTGCATCCCGAATAAAAAAAAAAAAGTAAAAGACCTTTTAGTACGAATTAAACACAACCAGTTTAAACTCCAGTTTACTCCAATTACATCAGTGACACCAAGTGGTCACACGTGGTGTTGCGCGTCCTAACGAGGCCACGGCCCGCCGCGGTGCTGGCTGCTGCTGCTGCGTGGTGGTGACGGCCGCTGTGTTGGCGGTGGGTGTGTTCGCTTCTTTGATTTATGTAACTTATTTCCAG
Organism: Coryphaenoides rupestris; assembly: GCA_002895965.2. Lineage (NCBI taxonomy): Eukaryota > Metazoa > Chordata > Actinopteri > Gadiformes > Macrouridae > Coryphaenoides > Coryphaenoides rupestris. Next base: position 160,626 of record PIJE02000963.1, on the reverse strand, counting down.
TGCAAAGTCTCCACCATCACGGACGTGTGCACAACACCACCTTGCAGGGCCGGCGTGGTGGAATAAATCAAACACAACCGAGCTGACGTCACCATTTCTTCCCGCTGTACTGTACTGTACTGTAGAGTGGTTGCGTCTCTTAATTTTAAATGGAAGGGAGCGGCGCCAGCATCACTCGTCTTGTGTGCGTTCACTGCTATTTAAAACTGCGCCGTGGTCGCCTGTACATTGTGTCAGGGTGAGGCTGGCTGGTTGGATATTTTATTTTTTATTTTTTTGTTAAAGTTAAACATGTTCGTGAGTTGCACATTTCCCCAAGTACAGTACGAGGCGACGAGGCAGTAGAGGTCCCAGTAGAGGTCCCAGTGAATACTGTGACTCAGGGGCCGTCATAACTGCAGTACAATCGGCGAAATAAATTGGTTGACAGACCATTTGTGTCGAAAAAGAATAAAACAAAATATACTGTCACCTTCTTACTAAATAAATAGCCTACTTAAACTAACATGAAGAAGATGATGTTCTCTTAAGTATGATACTCCATGCAAGTCTCATTTAAGCACATAGTCAAAGTATCACAGTATTATATGGGTTCATATACTGTATATAATGATGGTCTAAATTATGTTAAAATTAGTTTTTTGGTCAAATAACGTGACTTTAACGTGGTGGGGCCCCGTATGGTTTCTTTTCACGGGGCCCAAACATCCCTGGTGCCGCCCCTGCCGTGACTCACTGTGAATAAAGTGTTAAACTCATTAAACAAAATATATAATAAAACGCATCGAGAAGGAAGATACTTTCTGGAAGAAATTCCACGTTGGCCACCCGTGCTTTTTCTTACAATTAACTTCTTTAAATGTTTCAAATGCAACTCGGTTGAAACATAAATACAATTAATGTATGATCTCACAAGTAGGGCCTATTATGTAAAGCGGGCAGATCCAGTAGAACAGAGGTTGTTAAACACAGGATATGTCGTTCACTAGATGTTAGAGAAACAGGGAACAAAACACATGCTTTGGGATTCCTACAATATTCTATTTCCTAAAGGAGTTATTTGTGGTGACACTTTGATTCAGAACTTTCATTGCCAAACAAGGATGAAAATGTGTCCTTTATATGCTTTGCTGTTTATATGCTTATTTGGTTGTATTTATCATTCCTAAAAAAACTGCTTTTTGCTGTAAATACTGTTAAGTGTGGATATTCTGATCCCACCAATTCAATTTGTGATATTTGTATTGTTCCGTTGCACAGTCGCTGGGCATTGCCACTTTTTCATTTCACTGCACATCTTGTTTGTGTATGTGAATCTCTTGAATCTTGAAATAAAAACAGGGAGCCAATGGATGACAGACTGCTCTAGATATACACACACACAAGCGCTTAACTTTAGTGTAAGGATGTAATCTATATGATTAAGGAATTTGAGGAAAAAGTCACACCCCCTATTTATTGTCTTTGTTAAACACCGCCTTTTGCCATTGGTTCCCTGTACGGCGCAGCCTACTGGCCGATCGTGTGAGAAATTGGCCAATTACACAACAGTGTGGGGCAGTTGCCAGCCCCCTGACAATATGACGACACACATGCCTTTGGAAAAGGATTGTATTTATTTACAGTGATTCACCTCTGAATTACAATACAAATGATTCATAAAGACAGTCCACATTCACACACACACCAGGTCCGCAGCTGTGTGTCAAGTGTGTGTTTGCAGCCATCAGATAAAAAGCAAAGATCAGGTTCTTTAACACGTTTGTTTGTGTGTGTGTGTGTATGTGTATATGTGTATGTGTATGTGTGTGTGTGTGTGTGTGAGAGAGATAGTATCTTCTTCAACATAACTGGTAAAATGGTTAGTATCCCTTCTGTCTGCAGTGTGTGAGTGTGTATGTGTCAGAGGAGCCGGAGCAGCAGTTTTGGCAGAGGTCACTCCTTGGGAGGAGTAGCGAGACTCCCGTCTTCTCCTCCTCCTCCTCCTCCTCCTCCTCCTCTCTCCCTCCTCTCTCCTCCTCCCAGCTTAGTGACTCTCTCCTTTCTTCCCCACCACCTGAACATCAAACCAACAAGGACGATTAATAATAAAGAATGAATCTGAAAGAAAGCTTTTACAGTCCAAAACATGAGAGGTTTAGACCATTATCTCCAAGCAGTGTGTGCAGTCTCTAGTAGCAGTTTTACTGAACATAATCTGCAGTAATTTCTGTACGTTGCGGGCCAGTATGCATCCTGTAGTCACCTGTGAGTAGTGCTCAGTACTACACAGACAACACTTTACTCCTAAGGTGACATTGTTAGGGGCACAGTGCACAAAAGTAGGCACCAAGTCTAAATAGAGGGATTAAGACATTTTAATTTAGGTATAACAGAAATAAAGCATAACTCTTTGTACCAGTGTCAATCCTGATTAGGGATACACCCATCCGGTTTTGTTAGGCCAATACAGATCACCGATAAGCCGACAGATACCCATCTTGTTTTTTACAGTGAAATATAAGGCTAGAATTTGCTGTTTTTTCCCGGCACAAATTCCTTAAAAACACACCCTATATCAAACCCATTACTATATTATGGAAGATAATCAAGATCTTAAATTATCACTATAAAACAGTGATAATTATTTAGCCTAGGCTTTTCCTATCATTTCATTCTAGGAACAATTGTAAAACTGTTCAATGAACAAACTTCATCTAGCTAGAGCAAAACTACAATATCCAACTTGTTTTGCTGACTGAATATCTCACCATTTTTCTTAGGCAATTTGTTATTTTATTTTTTATTATTCTATTCTTTATTTCTCTATTGCTATTATTCTATTGCTATGCAAACTCTGGCACAAGAATTTCCTTCGGGATTAATAAAGTTCTATCTTATCTTATATCACAAGTAAGTGCTGTGTGGAGGAAATTAGGCGCTGCAGGATCCACCCTTGGACAGACTCAGACTGTTATAGCAGAGCTTCAATGTAAAGCACCTCGGAGTGCCGTGCAGCACCGCATAGTAGAAAGAACGCTGCATCGAAAGATTCCATTTTAAGTCTTGCTCTGTCTTTAACATAATGGGTGGTAAGGGAATATTTACTCGCATTTGCAAGCAAAATGGTTGCACTTTAGAACCATGAACATGTACTACCTTGTCAGTAGGTATCTATCCCTGTGTAGTACGTACCCGCTTGAAGTCGTTCATGTTGGTGGCCTGTACAGGGGTACCGATGAAGGTCAGGTAGTTGATCTTCGTCGTCTCCTCATCTCCCTGGTTGGACTTCACAAACAACTGCGTGGAGAGAGAGAGAAACAATCAGCACCCACTGTAGTGACACAACAGACCACTAGAGGTCTCTGATGCACCACTAAAAGCTACTATGGCATCAATAATGCGCATCCCACGGTAGAACATCTGAATAACATTCCAGAAATACTATACATCAGCATTAGGGGTCGACCGATATGGTTTTTTCTGGGCCGATACCGATTATTAGTAATTTAGGGGTCGATAATCGGCCGATGATCGAAATCTGATATTCATCATTTTTCCTGTTATTGGAATCGTTATTTTGTATGATCTGATTGCCGATTAAATGAAACATTTTTTTTAAATGTGCTCCTTGCGGCAAAATGCACTCCTTGCAGGCGGCTCTGATGCAGTCGCCTCTCTCTGGCTCAATGTCCCGCCGGCAGCATTATTGATTAGCCAATTGGTCTGCAGTGTTTTGGCTCGACACCGATTTATAGTATAAATGGCTGTGTCCATTTCCGACTGCATCAGAGCCGCCTGCAAGGAGTGCATTTTGCCGCAAGGAGCGCATTTAAATTTTTTTTCATTTAAATCGGTATGATCGGTATGATGTATGATCACAAATCATACAAAATAAGGATTCCAATAATCTGAAAAATGATGAATATCGGATCCGATTATCGGTCGACCCCTAATCAGCATACATCAGCAAAAGATAGAGCCTAATAATCTACCATTTACAGTCATTAGGAAAAAGGTTATCCTAAAGGACATGTCATGCAAAAACATTTGGTGCGGTTAGCGTTCACACTGGACTTTGTTAGGTCAGCCAAATATTGTAACCAAACGCCTCGCACCCGAGGGGTTCGCTCGTCTATTTGGACAGAATATGCGAGGTGAACTCGAGGTGAAAACGGCTTCCTGGTTTTTTTGAGAAAATGGAGCAGCAACAACTTTGTGCGATTAATTTCTTTTTGTTATGGTACTGCTTTGTTGTCCCTACCAATTGTGTATTTGAGAAGAAAGTGAAGAGTATAAGCGGCTGTCGAGACAGTGAGTTGTTGCCCTTTTGTTCATATTGATACCGTTTGAGACTGCTTAACAATCCGAGTCTTTATCGATAACACTTGACACTTTTCTCTTATCTGATGGAGAGACAAAATGACAAAAAAAATCTTGAGAACTGGTATTGCTTTTATTGGTTGACTGTGTCTAATGTATTTAGCTAAAAAAAATATATCAGCACTGCAATTGATGTAGGGATGTAGGGTGACTTCGCAGTCACTCCTGCAGTATTCTTCTAAACAACGCTTTCTGAATAAGTATGGTAAAATAAAAAGTGACAAGTAGTAATACTCTGGCTGTTGGTACAAAATGTATTAAAAGTGTCTGCGTGCAGTACAGCAATATTCTTATCCTAGCATAAAAATTGTAATTGTAAGTTGAAGATGTCCGTGAACACAGGAGCCAGCTGGTCCGTACAGGTTTCGAAGACGCGGGTTTGAATTCCGTCGAAGTCGGCGTCTTTCCCAGCTTTCACCCTCCTGAAGGTTCTATGGACATCGGACTCAGTTACAGTACGTAGTCCTCAGGGTGGTTGGCCATTTTAGTGGTTGGCTCAAAGTGAGCATAAAACAAGTTCAACTCATCTGGTAGGGAGGGGTCAGTGTTGGTGACTCCCCCTGGGCTCCCCTTGTAGTTGGTGATGGTCAGCAGTCCATGCCACAGGCGTCAGAGCTCCCGTACTGTGATTCCACATTATTTTTGTAATCCGTTTTAGCAGTTTTGATGGCCTTCCTGAGGATGTACTTGGCCTTCTTGCAGATATTAGAGTCACCTGATTTAAAAGTGGTACTCTATTCCCTTAGCTTAATGCTGATGTTAGGGTTCATCCATGGTTTGCCATTTGGAAATGAGAGAACAGTCGTGGTGGGAATGCATTCCTCCACCAGCCTGATAATGTAACCAGGGACGTGTTCTGCATACACATTCAGGTCTGCTGTCTTGAATACACGCCAGTCTGTGATTTCCAGCCTGCCCTGCAGTAGTTGTCTGTAGTCCTCTGTACAGCATTGCACCGTTCAGATACGTACAGATATAAAAACACTCTTTAGACTTCTGTGCAATATTGTAGTATTTTCAGGTTGCGCATAGTCCATGTGATTTAACATACAGGTTCCTCCTATGTGAGAAGGGTGCACGATTAATCATAATAAAATCGTGATCGAGTCATACCGCTATGCAATCTCTTATTAGACTCTAATATAGATGTCATTATTCGGAGAGAAAAATAATGTCTTTCTACTGGCTTTGTACTGTTGCAGAGCTCATAGGATACACTTCTAAACAACCATTTTAATGCTATATCGAGTCAAGTCATTTTGAACGCAAGACATGGCTGGCTAGTTTAGGGCAGGGTACTTAGTACTTTGCCTATTGTGTAGAAATATTGACCAAACAATAGAGAGGAGTGCTGATGTCCAATGGCTTTTCTCAGAAGCCCCATCACCTGGGCAGGTAGACACCGCTAGACATATAGCATTAAGTCCGGTGATCGCATCTTTACTTTCCCGCGCCAGACCGATCCTGAATATCATTCGAATTATCCAATATCTTTCCAAGTAAAACAACGTTCCAACTATCAACATGATCGGCTTGTTGTGAGACTGAGTTGTGAAAGTGAATGGATGTCTCCCTCTCTGTTGCGTGGCACGCGCATGGGTGGGGACCCGCTAGTCCCAATAGCAGTATTGATTAGCTCGAACCTTATTGATTTCTGGGTTTTGGCAGCTGCACTTAACCCCTCTGTGCCAAATGAAAAAAAACAAAAAACAATACACACCTGAACCGAACCGAGACAAGCAAATAGGATTATTTTTTTTCATGAACTATTCCATCTTGACTGAATAATCTATGGTATTTGGCACACATGGTTAACCATGAACTGCCTAGTTCACACCCGCCCCTTCCTGCTGCGTTACCGTGACACTCTGGACATTCTGGAACTTGACGTATCGCAGGGGGACGAGGCCGTCGTCCTTGAGGTCATCCTCTCCCAGGTCCAGAGCCTGGGTGGGCTCACTGCGCTCGGCGTCATCGAAGCTCATGGAGCGAGGAAGGTTGATGAACACCTTGAGCAGCTTAGGAGCCTGGGCTGGAGCACAGGAAGGAGAATTAACCGGACGTGACGTCACAACGAAGGAATGTGGAAGCGCTAGAAGAAACACGTGAGAAGCGCTCTGAAAAAGAGGTTGTGGTTATTGAGCTGCATCAAGATGCATCGTAGAATCGAATCGAATCGAATCGTGGACAGCTGAATCGTAATCGAATCGTGAGGCCAGTGAAGATTCACAGCTCTAATGTTCAATCACATGGGCGGAACCTCTGTTAAATCACATGGGACTATGAGCAACTTGAATATTGCATAGATGATTCAAGAATTTCCTTTGGGATTAATACATTTTTATTAGTGGTGGGACTCAATTAAATTGTTTTATCTAATTAGAGGCTTTGTAATTAATTAATCGCATTTTAATCGCGTATCAATATTTGACACGAGAAGCAACATTTTTCAATTCAAATGGATTTTGGCATACGAGTGAATCAATGAATAGACATATACATACGCAAAATCCTGTTTATTTTGATATTGTAGGCTTGAACTGCTCCGGTTATATGCAAATTCTTTGTTGCACAATTTGCACACAACCGTTCTCCTATCGACACTTCCATCAGGATGTTTCTTATACATGCATGTCCCATTCACCGGGCCAAGCAACGCGGTCTCTTCTGGTGCTTCCATGTTTTAGCCTACAACGCTCAAGTGGGGCTTTGTCTGACATCACTCAATGCACGTTGTGCATCGGTATGATCGGTATGCCTGGAATTCGTCCACTGAGAAACGTTCCGTGGTGTTTGGAGTGCAAAAATAAAGTGCGATTAAAATGCGTAAATGTTTTGTTATTAATTAATCGAAATTAACGCGCTAAAGTCCCAGCCCTAATTTTTATCTTGTCTTATGGAGTGTTTTTATATACAGTATGTAGAAATAACAATGCCACAGGCAGTTGGTAGTGAATAATCCGGTTTATTGCAAGTATGAATGAATGAACACAGAGCAGGTGGTACACAGCTAGCATGCTAGTGCTCCATAAGTCTGGGTGTTAATGGCTGTTTTAACCTGTGCTTAAACCAGCCCCCACACACACACACACACACACACACACACACACACACACACACAACACACACACACACATAATGTATGCTGTATGTGCAGGAGGATGTGATCGTATGCAGAGTATGAGATTTATACAACCAATTGAGTAGACCTGGTGTGTGTGCGTGATTTCAGATGGACCTGATGCCCTTCGTCAGCAAAACGGGCTGCGAGTGTCTGAATGAGAGCGACGACTGTGGCTTCGACAACTGTCTGACAAAAGACGACTCCTACCTAGAGTCTGACTGTGATGAACAGGTACTGCTACAGAAGTACTTTGTTGAACACACACATGTGCGCACACACATGCCTAATATAAATTCTTGATGCTTAGTTTTCCAGCCAGTATTTTGTGTAGTTGAGAAAGTTTGCTGTGTTGTGAGAATTGTTATTTGTTGTACAGCTACTGATCACCATGGCGTTCAACCAGCCTGTCAAACTGTTTTCCATGAAGTTGCTCTCCTCTGACTTCGGTGAGTGACCCCCTTAATATCAATGATGATGATTATGTTAGGTTAGAGATGATCTGTCACTTCCTGTCTTGTGAAGTCTCCTTCCTGTTCTGTGAATTCTCCTTCCTGTCCTGTGAAGTCTGTCGTCTTTTGTTCCCCTTCCTGTCCTGTGAATTCTCCTTCCCGTCCGGTTAATTCTCCTTCCTGTGCTCCAGCCCAGGCTCCTAAGCTGCTCAAGGTGTTCATCAACCTTCCTCGCTCCATGAGCTTCGATGACGCCGAGCGCAGTGAGCCCACCCAGGCTCTGGACCTGGGAGAGGATGACCTCAAGGACGACGGCCTCGTCCCCCTGCGATACGTCAAGTTCCAGAATGTCCAGAGTGTCACGGTAACGCAGCAGGAAGGGGCGGGTGTGAACTAGGCAGTTCATGGTTAACCATGTGTGCCAAATACCATAGATTATTCAGTCGAGATGGAATAGTTCATGAAAAAAAATAATCCTATTTGCTTGTCTCGGTTCGGTTCAGGTGTGTATTGTTTTTTTTTTTTTCATTTGGCACAGAGGGGTTAAGTGCAGCAGCCAAAACCCAGAAATCAATAAGGTTCGAGCTAATCAATACTGCTATTGGGACTAGCGGGTCCCCACCCATGCGCGCGCCACGCAACAGAGAGGGAGACATCCATTCACTTTCACAACTCAGTCTCACAACAAGCCGATCATGTTGATAGTTGGAACGTTGTTTTACTTGGAAAGATATTGGATAATTCGAATGATATTCAGGATCGGTCTGGCGCGGGAAACTAAAGATGCGATCACCGGACTTAATGCTATATGTCTAGCGGTGTCTACCTGCCCAGGTGATGGGGCTTCTGAGAAAAGCCATTAGACAGCAGCACCCCTCTCTATTGTTTGGTCAATATTTCTACACAATAGGCAAAGTACTAAGTACCCTGCCCTAAACTAGCAAGACATGGCTGGCCATGTCTTGCGTTCAAAATGACTTGACTCGATATAGCATTAAAATGGTTGTTTAGAAGTGTATCCTGTGAGCTCTGCAACAGTACAAAGCCAGTAGAAAGACATTATTTTTCTCTCCGAATAATGACATCTATATTAGAGTCTAATAAGAGATTGCATAGCGGTATGACTCGATCACGATTTTATTATGATTAATCGTGCACCCTTCTCACATAGGAGGAACCTCTATGTTAAATCACATGGCCGGAACCTCTATGTTAAATCACATGGACTATGCGCAACCTGAAAATACTACAATATTGCACAGAAGTCTAAAGAGTGTTTTTATATCTACGTATCTGAACGGTGCAATGCTGTACAGAGGACTACAGACAACTACTGCAGGGCAGGCTGGAAATCACAGACTGGAGTGTATTCAAGACAGCAGACCTGAATGTGTATGCTGAACACGTCCCTGGTTACATTATCAGGCTGGTGGAGGAATGCATTCCCACCAAGACTGTTCTCTCATTTCCAAACAGCAAACCATGGATGAACCCTAACATCAGCATTAAGCTAAGGGAATAGTACCACTTTTAAATCAGGTGACTCTAATATCTGCAAGAAGGCCAAGTACATCCTCAGAAAGGCCATCAAAACTGCTAAAACGGATTACAAAAATAATGTGGAATCACAGTACGGGAGCTCTGACGCAGGTGGCATGGACTGCTGACCATCACCAACTACAAGGGGAGCCCAGGGGGAGTCACCAACACTGACCCCTCTCTACCAGATGAGTTGAACTTGTTTTATGCTCACTTTGAGCCAACCACTAAAATGGCCAACCACCCTGAGGACTAACGTACTGTAACTGAGTCCGATGTCCATAGAACCTTCAGGAGGGTGAAAGCTGGGAAAGACGCCGGCCTAGACGGAATTCAAACCCGCGTCTTCGAAACCTGTACGGACCAGCTGGCTCCTGTGTTCACGGACATCTTCAACTTACAATACAATTTTTATGCTAGGATAAGAATATTGCTGTACTGCACGCAGACACTTTTAATACATTTTGTACCAACAGCCAGAGTATTACTACTTGTCACTTTTTATTTTACCGTACTTATTCAGAAAGCGTTGTTTAGAAGAATACTGCAGGATTGACTGCGAAGTCACCCTACATCCCTACATCAATTGCAGTGCTGATATATTATTTTTAGCAAAATACATTAGACACAGTCAACCAATAAAAGCAATACCAGTTCTCAAGATTTTTTTTGTCATTTTGTCTCTCCATCAGATAAGAGAAAAGTGTCAAGTGTTATCGATAAAGACTCGGGATTGTTAAGCAGTCTCAAACGGTATCAATATGAACAAAGGGCAACAACTCACTGTCTTGACAGCCGCTTATACTCTTCATTTTGTTCTCAAATACACAATTGGTAGGGACAACAAAGCAGTACCATAACAAAAAGAATTAATCGCACAAAGTTGTTGCTGCTCCATTTTCTCAAAAAAACCAGGAAGCCGTTTTCACCTCGAGTTCACCTCGATATTCTGTCCAAATAGACGAGCGAACCCCTCGGGTGCGAGGCGTTTGGTTACAATATTTGGCTGACTAACAAGTCCAGTGTGAACGCTAACCGCACCAAATGTTTTGCATGACATGTCCTTTAGGATAACCTTTTTCCTAATGACTGTAAATGGTAGATTATAGGCTCTATCTTTTGCTGATGTATTGCTGATTAGGGGTCGACCGATAATCGGATCCGATATTCATAATTTTTCAGATTATTGGAATCCTTATTTTGTATGATTTGTGATCATACATCATACCGATCATACCGATTTAAATGAAAAAAAATTTAAATGCGCTCCTTGCGGCAAAATGCACTCCTTGCAGGCGGCTCTGATGCAGTCGGAAATGGACACAGCCATTTATACTATAAATCGGTGTCGAGCCAAAACACTGCAGACCAATTGGCTAATCAATAATGCTGCCGGCGGGACATTGAGCCAGAGAGAGGCGACTGCATCAGAGCCGCCTGCAAGGAGTGCATTTTGCCGCAAGGAGCACATTTAAAAAAAATGTTTCATTTAATCGGCAATCAGATCATACAAAATAACGATTCCAATAACAGGAAAAATGATGAATATCAGATTTCGATCATCGGCCGATTATCGACCCCTAATTACTAATAATCGGTATCGGCCCAGAAAAAACCATATCGGTCGACCCCTAATGCTGATGTATAGTATTTCTGGAATGTTATTCAGATGTTCTACCGTGGGATGCGCATTATTGATCCATAGTAGCTTTTAGTGGTGCATCAGAGACCTCTAGTGGTCTTGTTGTGTCACTACAGTGGGTGCTGATTGTTTCTCTCTCTCTCCACGCAGTTGTTTGTGAAGTCCAACCAGGGAGATGAGGAGACGACGAAGATCAACTACCTGACCTTCATCGGTACCCCTGTACAGGCCACCAACATGAACGACTTCAAGCGGGTACGTACTACACAGGGATAGATACCTACTGACAAGGTAGTACATGTTCATGGTTCTAAAGTGCAACCATTTTGCTTGCAAATGCGAGTAAATATTCCCTTACCACCCATTATGTTAAAGACAGAGCAAGACTTAAAATGGAATCTTTTCGATGCAGCGTTCTTTCTACTATGCGGTGCTGCACGGCACTCCGAGGTGCTTTACATTGAAGGCTCTGCTATAACAGTCTGAGTCTGTCCAAGGGTGGATCCTGCAGCGCCTAATTTCCTCCACACAGCACTTACTTGTGATATAAGATAAGATAGAACTTTATTAATCCCGAAGGAATTCTTGTGCCAGAGTTTGCATAGCAATAGAATAATAGCAATAGAGAAATAAAGAATTAGAATAATAAAAATAAAAATAACAAATTGACATTGAATCTAAGCCTAAGAGAAAATGGTGAGATATTCAGTCAGCAAAACAAGTTGGATATTGTAGTTTTGCTCTAGCTAGATGAAGTTTGTTCATTGAACAGTTTTACAATTGTTCCTAGATATGAAATGATAGGAAAAGCCTAGGCTAAATAATTAGCACTGTTTTATAGTGATAATTTAAGATCTTGATTATCTTCCATAATATAGTAATGGGTTTGATATAGGGGTGTGTTTTTAAGGAATTTGTGCCCGGGAAAAAACAGCAAATTCTAGCCTTATATTTCACTGTAAAAACAAGATGGGTATCTGTCGGCTTATCGGTGATCTGTATTGGCCTAACAAACCGGATGGGTGTATCCCTAATCAGGATTGACACTGTACAAAGAGTTATGCTTTATTTCTGTTATACCTAAATTAAAATGTCTTTAATCCCTCTATTTAGACTTGGTGCCTACTTTTGTGCACTGTGCCCCTAACAATGTCACCTTAGGAGTAAAGTGTTTGTCTGTGTAGTACTGAGCACTACTCACAGGATGCATACTGGCCCGCAACGTACAGAAATTACTGCAGATTATGTTCAGTAAAACTGCTACTAGAGACTGCACACACTGCTTGGAGATAATGGTCTAAACCTCTCATGTTTTGGACTGTAAAAGCTTCTTTCAGATTCATTCTTTATTATTAATCGTCCTTGTTGGTTTGATGTTCAGGTGGTGGGGAAGAAAGGAGAGAGTCACTAAGCTGGGAGGAGGAGAGAGGAGGAGAGAGGAGGAGGAGGAGGAGAGGAGGAGGAGAAGACAGGAGTCTCGCTAACTTCCTCCCAAGGAGTGACCTCTGCCAAAACTGCTGCTCCGGCTCCTCTGACACATACACACTCACACACGCAGACAGAAGGAATACTAACCATTTTACCAGTTATGTTGAAGAAGATACTATCTCTCTCACACACACACATACACATATACACATACACATATACACACACACACACACACACACACAAACGTGTTAAAGAACCTGATCTTTGCTTTTATCTGATGGCTGCAAACACACACTTGACACACAGCTGCGGACCTGGTGTGTGTGTGAATGTGGACTGTCTTTATGAATCATTTGTATTGTAATTCAGAGGTGAATCACTGTAAATAAATACAATCCTTTTCCAAAGGCATGTGTGTCGTCATATTGTCAGGGGGCTGGCAACTGCCCCACACTGTTGTGTAATTGGCCAATTTCTCACACGATCGGCCAGTAGGCTGCGCCGTACAGGGAACCAATGGCACAAGGCGGTGTTTAACAAAGACAATAAATAGGGGGTGTGACTTCACGATTTTATTACGATTAATCATGCAGCCCTCTCACATAGGAGGAGACTGTATGTTCAATAGGGGTGTGGAAATTTCTCGATTCTAAGATGCATCGCGATGCGGACATGTACGATTCTGCATCGATGCAGTGACAGAACATAATCGATTATAGCCTACTAACGTTGATGTAAAAAAAAAAAAGCTGGCAGCGGCTATTTTCAATGCAAACCCTATGAAGTTCAGCGCTTTTGGTCGCTCTGCTCCCAGTGCTCTGAGTTGAAAATAGTTCAACCACTCTGCAATATCTTCTCAATTATACACTCATTATTCAGAGAAAAAAAAAGTCAGCTCTGTGACTGTGGATCACGGTTTACTAAAATCCATTAATTTGTCGATTAATGTGGTTAATTGTCACTAATGCCTAATTCATACCGTGTCGCTGAGAAATTAGAAGTTGCAGACAGAAGCCCAACATCGGAGGCACATCGTAGCACAGTCCTGTGTAAGTGCCGGTCACGTAGTGTGAAGTGTTTATAACGCAATTGAGAGGCTCGCTGATGTGTCGGATGATATCTACCACATCTACCAACAGATCCGCGATCCGCGTGTCTCTCTAACCATTCGGGCCAGGGGCTTAAGTAGAGACAGTGGGCCCCACTGCTTTGGACGCCCAGTGTGTAGCACAGGAGGGTCAGCAACTGATCTCCATATCAGTATGTTGGTCTGTGGTCACTAGTACAGCCACGGTGGAAGTTTCTGTACTTACATATCCCTTGGGAATGTCTGAGTCCTCGTTATTGCCAGGGTCGTTCTCTGTGTGCTGTTTGACCTTCTCCTCCAGGCCCATGGAGTCTGCCCCCTGGTACTGGTCCACGCGCACCCGGTTCCTCAGGAACAGGAAGGTGGGCGTGGCAGAGATGTTATTGGCGGCTGCCGTGGCCTATCAGAACAGAGAATCGCAAAAACTGCAGCGTAAGGAGTCATCCATTATAGAAATAATTAAGGGTGTAACAATTCAGTTGTAACTGTTGCAGAGCTAGATACACTGTTAAACTATTTTATGCCATATCGATTCGAGACATAACTGGCTAGTTTAGAATAGAACTTTATTAATCCCGAAGGAAATTCTTGTGCCAGGTTACATAGCAATACAGTACAATAAAACAATATGGAAAACAGAATAATAAAAATAAACTAACGGATTTACTAATTTACAGTTAAAATATACAAATATGTAGGCAAGATAAGATATTCCGACGGCAAAAACAATTTGGCATAATTGAAATTTTATATTATTAGACATGACATTAAGATTATTGAACATGATGATGAGGGGAGATGAGAGGTTGTGTTATAGATAATATTTATAGACATGATAATAATAATAATAATAATAATAATAAAGCACATGATAGAGTATTGCACATGATGTTGGACAGTAATATTAATCTTGCACGTAATACTGAGTAATAGTTAGAGTAGGTTACTTAGTCATTCGCCTATTGCATAGAATTACAAATACCGGTATTGACCAAACAGAGAGCAGTGCTGCTGCGTCACCTGGGTGGAACGGAAATCGAGAATAGAATAGAACTTTATTTATCCCGAAGGAAATTCTTGTGCCAGGTTACATAGCACAAGAGCTGAGACACGTTAACACAACCTTTGCCCTTGAGTCAAGCATCAAGGATCCTGTTGGCAGTCCTGTTCACATGGTTTATTTATACGATCAGTTATTGATGACCACCAACAGTGCACGTTTTGTTTTAGCACTCACCTGACAGACGTGTACATCTACTTCCAGGAAGACAACTTGTGGGTATTTGTTACTCAACAGGTTGAAGGCAGGGGCTATCCTGATGCATGGTCGACACCTTGGGATTCAGACAGAGTGTTGGTGATCTTCTCATGTTTACAAGAAGTACTACAACAAGAGTTTACTAGAAACAAAGACGAAGTTCATACTCCACGTTTGTGAAAGACTAGATGAATATTAAGTTAAGTTGCGCTCTGGATAATTAGTTTGCGAGTGATTCAGAAGTACAAGGAAATTACATCCCAGGAAGCAAGACCAATATTGCTATGTCACATACAGCTAGCTATGTAGCCACAGTTAGCTTGTTGCTTTAGCATCGGGCTGTGGCTAGCGCTAGCCATCTGAGCCTCGACATGAATGGTGGATAGCTTGCTACCTTAGCCCCGGCTAACGTTAGCTTCCTACATTAGCTTCGGTCCGGCTAGCGTTTACAGACCGATAAACCACCGCCGTACGACTCACATACCACCGTGTAACATGTATGTTAACGCGGCTGTCCCGACTGTGTTGCTCCGGCGAGGTGGGTAGGCGAGTCCTCACAGCTTACCCGGCCATTGTGAACTTCACCACGGCTAGCCTGGACCCGGCGGCCGCCAGCTCCGGCTGGAAGTCCGCGTCATTCGCGATCACTTTCACACCGACCATTGCCCTGTTGTTTAAAACCAGAACGAACAGATAAAGACTAGAACACTGGGATTGAAACCAAAAGTCGAAAAGTCTCTGACCAAAACGTTTCCCCCCCTCTTCTTCTTTTAGTAGAAGTTGTTTATTATTTCTACTGTACGTGTGCCACACTGCGGCGAGTTGGTGTCGCGTCAAATATATCAACCAGGGCTCCGCCAATCAGCGTGCTCGCAGTCCTGCTCGTCACACACACACAGTGAATATCAACCACTGCATTGCACTGTGTTGGGAATTCTTTATTCTGCAACCTTCCTGGCTCCCAGATCATATGCATGAACACATGAATATGTACATCAGAAACTACTTTATTGCCGACTTCTCGCAAACAAGTTATGTGCGTTTGTGCAATTGGTGCAAGATTCAAGAAGTTTAATGATCACATACAGGATATGCAGTGAAAAAACGAAAATGAAAAAACATTGAACATTAAACAGAGAGTAATAACATAGAAAAAAGTATAGATTACATATATATATATATATATAACAAATATACAAACATACAAAAAATAAGGATAAAGCAATAAAAAGGTGCAATTTAAAGAAACGAAAAGATGTGTGTTAATGTAATGCAGCATACATAGAGAAATGTCAAAGAAATGCTATTCAAGTGTTGGTAGAATAAATATCGGAATACTGCATTGTCATAGTATGTTAGACATGTAAATGTACTTCGACGTCTTTCATATGAAACCAATACTACTTTTACCCCCGTGTCATTTTAGTCTTTTTATACTGTCGTATTTTTCTTAAAGAAGAAAATGTTATTTTATGTGCATTTCAGGAAGAGGAAGATTGGGTCGTCGGTTCGAAGAGGAAAAAGGGGGAAGTAAGGGGGAGAGGAAAACAGGAAGAAAATTGAGGAAAAAAAAGAGAAAAACACTTTGTATAATATGCACAATCTGCATATTATGAATCGACGACCACGTGGATGTGTCTTACTCTTCCTGAAATGCACAGAAAATAAAATTTTCTACTTCAACAAAAATACTGCAGAATAAATGACTCGGGGGTAAATCACTTTTCTCTTTTTCTAATAGGTCCGAGTTTAACACGCCAGTCCCTGGTGGTCTAGTGGTTAGGATTCGGCGCTCTCACGGCCGCGGCCCGGGTTCGATTCCCGGTCAGGGAACTCATCTTTTGGGTTATTTGTTATTTCTTTACACTGTACTTCAACCTGAGTAATTAATTTTTTCATATCACTGACCTGTTATTAACTGTTCATGAACTAACGAACCTATGAACTAACGGAACTTTCCAACTGTTGTTTTCAGTTTATAATCTAAACATATTTACTACTGTAGGTGTGATGGTCAGGGGTCCACTGACTTTTGGCCATATACTGTATATTTAACAATGCCTTACATATTCTTTTTTTATACGATTAAAAAAATACAAATGAATAAAAAAATGAATAAATGATGCCTCACTAAAACCCTCACTAGAACCCTCATCTGCTCCAGCCTTCCTGACACCTTAGACCCCCTTCCAATTTGTATCCCATCCCAACAGATCTACAGATGATGCCATCACCCTGACAGTTCACACCGCCCTCTCCCACCTGGAGATGGGAAACACATACGTGAGAATGCTGTTTATAGATACAGCTCAGCATTCAACACTATTGTCCCTGTCAAGCTCGTTCTCAAGCTCAGGAGCCTGGGGTTAAACTCCTCCCTTTGCAACTGGATCCTGGACTTCCTGACAGGCAGAGCCCAGGTGGTGAGAATGGGCAGTCTCACCTCCTCTGTACTGACCCAGATCACCGGAGCCCCTCAGGGCTGTGTACTCAGTCCACTCCTGTACACGCATGACTGTGTAGCCGCACACAACTCCACCACCATCCTGGGTTGACAGAGGTGAAGTAGAGAGAGTCTCCTGCTTCAAGCTCCTCGTGTGTTCATCAAAGATTAACTCACCTGGTCCAGCCAGGCAAGCAGACTGCTGTAAAAACTGCCCAAAAGTGCCTTTACTTTCTGAGGAGACTCAAGGAGAAGAGCATCCTCTCTGGCTGCATTACTGCCTGGTTCGGCAGCTGCTCAGCTTCGGATTGCAAGGCCCTCCAGAGGGTGGTGAAGACAGCGGAGTGCATCATCGGCTGCCATCTCCCAGCAGTGCAAAGCCTCTACCACACACAATGCCTTAGGAAAGCACGGAAAATCATCGAGTACCACAGCCACCCAGGCCATGGATATTCACCCTGCTGTTGTCTAGTAGATGTTAAAATGGCGATTGCCTTGGGCTGCCTCAAACATAATATGTTTGAGGCAGCCCAAGGCAATCGCCATTGTAACATCTAGAAATTAACATCATGTAACAAAAGTCATCCATACGATATGGTTGACAGTTTTTGTTACATGATGTTCATTTCTAATTTCATTCACTCAGTAAGGAAACTTGTCTCATGACTATTCCAACAGGGCCCTCGTCTTTAATATTGAGACAGCAGGCCCTGTCCTTACCACCAGGGGGCTCCCGCGACTGTTGAATCTTTAATTCACCATTTTCGCAACATGTAACGCGTGTATTCTTATGACAATGGTCTTATATCTGCTCTTAATCAAGAGTTCAATCATTAAAATCTTAAGATGGCCTACTGTGTGTTGTTGCTTTCATAATAACACTCATGCTCTGTGTCAGTCTGTAGAACAACATGGAACTCGAGAGGAGGCATCAGTGTCTGTATGCAAATGACATCAATAATTAAAGTGCACAGCTTTACCTGGGCGCACGTCACGTGACTGCACCTATGTCCACCTGTCCACCGGTCTACCTGTCCACGGCCAGCGGAGCAGCAAGGTGTGTGTTCTCGTTTCCTCCCACGTTTCCTCATTATCCACAAGGGTCCACCCGTGGAACCGGTTCCGCGGGTCGGTCGGCGGGGGAAGTCTTCCGCAGGTGAAGGCAGCGGAGTCGAGCCGACATTACCTGCTTTGTTTTTACCTGCCGAGCAAAAACACGATGCGGTGACACAACCACGGGCTACAAATCCGCGGAAAATAGACGAGATACAACAATTCAGACTTCCTAGGTGAGTAGCATTCGCAATGTTGTTGTTATTATTATTGTTGTTGTTGTTGTTGTTTTGTTTTTAGGTGAAAAAACACCCCGCCCAGGTAGACTCAGGTACAGGTTGACTCAGGTAGACCCGAAACACAGTGTGACGGTTTGGACACATCAGAGGATTATGTCTCTTCAATGGAGAGGAAGAGTCACGTACACGTGGAGCCCAACTCCTCTGAGTTAGGAAGAGGAAGACTATGATCTCGAACCTCCCCATGTAGCACTGAAAACGCTGAGACTAAATGTGCCATCGTGGAATGCGGGCCCTACCATTTGAAACCAGTGTTGTTGTGTGTTGGGGCTGATGGAAACAGGGTCTCAAGGATTCCATAACATTTCGATGACAAACATGATTAGATGAGAGGTTGTAAGATGGACTACAAAGAATATTCTTGATCAATACACAATGGACTTCTGACCCTTACTCCAATTCACCCGAGGAAGTGAAAGGCGTGGGTCGGTGTTGGAGAAACCTCATGAAAACTAGAAGCCCATTAAAATCGGATCGTACCTGCAGGGCGGCCGCCAGGCAAACGATCAACGCCCAACTCCTTGATTATGAAAATGAGGCAATAAGCCTTCAACTCAGTCCATGCCTGTAGAATCAGTACAGATGCTATTTCAGGTCACTTTTGTTGTGATCAAATATTTATATTTTGGACATACAGACAAACAGTAACAAAAAAAAAATACACAAGTAGGAAGACAAAGACAGAAACCTTGAATACATTTATAGGCCTAAAATTACAATAGGCCTCCAAGACGATACCAATTTCACGTCTCCTGTATTGGCATTGGTTATCTTTGCGTTTGTATGGGCACCAGTCATAAGTCATGGAGGCCTAGTTGGCAGCTCTGTTCTCTTGACAGTGATGTGAGAAGTCTTGGCCCACCTCAAGCTTGTGTCTCCATGCTTGAACACTGAGCAGTGTTTATTTTGCATGTGGTTTCTGTCCTTTTTACATCGTTTCGTCTGACATGAATGCACACAACCACATCTGAATTTAAACATGAATACCTAGCATTGAAGCCACGTTCATCATATCAGTCATAATGCAAATAATTTGTCTGTGGCCAGTGAGGCTGGAGTAAACTTTAGAGGAGCTCACTTCCTGCTTGGCCCTCATTGGGCTGTTTTACCTCATAGATAAGCCAAAGGATTTGTCAGTCTATTAAAAACTCTTGCTCTCTTATTAGAGACCCTCTCACTGACTATTCATGCACCGAGGTCCACCAGATCTCACCAGGCTCTAGGAATGATTATGCCATTTCCCAACGGAGTTGATGGGTCAGTAGGTGATGCTTGTTGTCAGTTATCTTGAACATAACCTGCACTGGTGCAGGTGTGCAGCAGAAGCTACCATCGTGATGTACCCTGGTAAAAAGTGAACTGAATAAATATAGATTATTAGTTCTCTGCATCAGCTGTAATTGAGAGCGTGACTATGTGTTGCATTTCCAATATCTACCCAAATCAATGCGACATGGTTTGACTCGGCGCAGCCAAAAATGAATGGCAATGGAAATGTGCAGTGAGGCTACAGGAGCGTTTGGAGAGGTGTGTTCTCCTGGGAACTACAGGAAACAGAGCTGGAGCTAAATGACTGGAACACTGCTGTGAAGCAATCAGTTGAGCATCCACTTTTATTGTTATTACCACCTTAATTACTATAGGTAATAGGTACCTTTTTAATAAACCCTGAACCCTGCAGAGCTCTGTGACTCAGAGCACTTCACCGAGATGATAACAGGCAATTCCATCCCATAATATTCAACCATAACATCACTGACTGTGGCCCTCCGTCAGTCTTCATCTAGAATATATTTGTATGATTGCAGAGTGTTTAGGTAGGGGTTGGGGACCATCTTGCTCTAGGTTGCCTCCAGGTAGACTGAGGGATTGAATCCAGAACCCGGGAGTCTGATTACCCTTACTGCGCCGGTCTTGTTGTTGTTGTTGTTGTTGTTGCCCAGTGTTTTAGTTGGTTAGCTAGCTTACTTGGCTTCTTTTTGTTTCTGAGTCCAGTTGACTTGCAACGTTATGGCCGGAGTTAGTGGGGCTGATCGCAACACCTTGAGCTGTCCATCCCACCTAGTGGTGCTTACTGAACCTCATACCTATAAGGAAATACCTATTAGGAAAACCCGCTTTAAAAGTCAACGATTGGAGTTTCGCTCTGTTCCGCTACATATTGCTTCTGCTTTATTTGTTATTAAAAGAGAGCACTAAACTGAACGATGCTGAATGGATCAAACAAAATAAAATTTCCGGACTAATGTAATTATCCGCTATCATCATCATATCCAAAATTGTGACAGTTTCAGGTTACGGTAGGCCTACAGCCTCTCTTCAAAAATGTGTGTGTGTGTGTGTGTGTGTGTGTGTGTGTGTGTGTGTGTGTGTGTGTGTGTGTGTGTGTGTGTGTGTGTGTGTGTGTGTGTGTGTGTGTGTGTGTGTGTGTGTGTGTGTGTGTGTGTGTGTGTGTGTGTGTGTAATCTTACTCCTACAGCCAATCAGATAACCCCACCCCCCCCTCTTAGCACCCCTCAGTTACCTGGCCACACCGCCCCCATTATTGGAGAGTGAAGTACTATAGTCTGGTAAACCGTGCCACTACTCATTCCCTGACTACAACAATACACTTGCTCAGAGAGTTGAAGGAGAAGCAGAAGGCTTGTTGAATAATGTTCTCTGTCATGATTAAAAAGAGATTTAGCGTCCAACGGTATTTATACGAGAGGAATGAAATGAAGCCAGTCTATGACTAAGGGGACTTTAACTATTTATAGGCCTAAGTGGATGAGGCTAGGACTGTGGTCCGATGTCAGGTTACACACACACACACACACACACATCTGTGTCTTTCCCGGATTGGTCGATTCGGGTCACATGTTAACTAGTGTGAAGATTAATAGAATCCCAGAATATAATATAGAATATAAAACAAACAAATGGGGACAAAGTCAACTGCGTGCCATTGACCGCATCACCTTGCTTTACCCGTCTACCTGGCCAGGTAGGCCTCTCGGGTTGCTTGACATTCAGGTGAACGCCCCTCCCACCCCATACTCGGAGCCAGCGTGAGAACCTGTTGATCCAGTCCATGCGACCGCAGAGACTAGAGGGGCCACGCGTCGCCATAGTAACTCTTTTCTGGGAAGTCATAATGAAAAAGTTTTGGGGCCAGACTGAATGTGTGTGTGTGTGTGTGTGTGTGTGTGTGTGTGTGTGTGTGTGTGTGTGTGTGTGTGTGTGTGTGTGTGTGTGTGTGTGTGTGTGTGTGTGTGTGTGTGTGTGTGTGTGTGTGTGTGTGTGTGTGTGTGTGCTGGGCCTTATGGCATGCCGTGCATACCTGCGCTAATGATAGCCAGGTGAGCAGTGACGCAGCTATGATATGATGTCACAACTCGCTGTGTTTCCTGTTGGACAGGCTGCTGGCCAAACCTGGAGATGAAAGATTCTTTTTAAAGTCCTTGTGTTAAATTAGATATAGACGCACACTACACTCTGAAGGTTGCCACCACGCCCAGCCACGTGTGGAACCTGTGGGACTAGCTTTACTCCACCCCCCCCCCCTCTCCAAACAATGTGGACTAGGTTTACTGTTCACACCCCCCCCCTCCCCCCCCAACAAGACACACACACACACACACACACCCCTGTCTCTGTACGGATGCACCACACATTGGATGTGCAATGATGCAGTTTGTCTATGTGAACTCCTGTAGTAATGTCAAATAAAGGGCATCCTGTGTGTACATGGCACTTTGTTGTGCACTGCAACAGGGAAACTGGGACAAACTTGAGGAGACCTGGCTTTTAAGATCGAGTATTGGGTATCTGTTGTTGATGCGGAGTAGAAGAAATGGTGCTGGGAGTGACTCTGCCTTAAATCGCTCCAGATAATGTGCTGGGAAATGGGTGTGGCAGGTAGCAGGCTCTCAGTCTCTCAAGTCAAATGTAAACAAGGCACTCTTTGCATTCATCAAATGAACAAGAGACCCACGCCCTAGTATTTCCATCACCGGTCAGTCTGTCCGGTCAAGCAGTTTTCACTTCAAAGTTCCTCCTTGGTTATTTTAGTCTTGTGTTTCTTTGTATTGTGTTATGAGTCCACTCTTGCACATTCAAGGGTTCTTGTTTGCTATGGTCGGGCCAATGTTGGACCATGTTGTATTTGTGTGCCACAGAGGAACATCCCAGAGTAATATTAAATCTATAGTGTTGATTTTGGAATCGTTCAGCAGGACTAAAGTGGTAGCTGTAGTGCTGACCTGGAAGTACCAACCCGTTTGAATCTGTGTGTGGTTGGGTGTACGTTGGTGTGTGTGGGGTGGTTGTTCTCAGTGGTTAGGAGCAGGGCAAAGTGGGTTTGACTACTAGTCCAAGGGGACTGGTTTTGATCAGCAATGTGTGCTGTAGGCATCCTTAAGCAAATCCCCTAACCCCTATGAGCTCCTGACTGACGTCCAATGTAAATCCCTCTGGATTAAGAAGTCTGAAAAGGTTTCCGGAACAAATCTCAAAGTTAAACAGGATATCAGCGCAGGAAGGAACCTGTATTGATCACCATTTGATTGGTGGGATTATTGGGAGAACCAAGTTTATTCTACAGGTTATACACTAGTGACCTAGTTGAGATGATCTTATCCTTCTTGGAGTCTTGGAAGTTTCTAGACCTCTGTAACTCAAAATACATATATTATATTCAATATTTTGGCTTCAATTACAGTATGGATAATGTAATCTTGATAATCTTACCATACCATCAGCAATGTAGTGTTGTTTCACCCTTTCAACAAATGTACTTGATGTAAGTCGCTTTGGACAAAAACATCTGCCAAATGCCCTAAATGTATGCCCGCCAGTATGGATCATATTTAGCCTAGTCAGCTTCCAAGTTAATATTGATGTTACTTTTCAATAAACAGCGATACAATAAACTCAATAAAATGTTGTTGCTCTCTTGTTAGCGGACACCCCGACGTGCAAGGATGAGTCAGCGTCAACGGGCGGACTCCCAGGGTTCCCTGGGGCCCGACGATGAGGTCATGCCCTACAGCGACGATGAGACCGACGACGAGTTGGACCCCGGCTCGGAGGGGGAGGAGGGTGTGGTGGGAGAACCTGGAATGTCACACCCTCCTCTGGATGCCCAGACTAGTGGTGAGTCCCCCCAGTATCTAGTGGTGGTGAGTCCCCCAGTGTCTAGTGGTGGTGGGGAGGAGTCCCCCCAGTATTGTGTGTGTGTGTGTGTGTGTGTGTGTGTGTGTGTGTGTGTGTGTGTGTGTGTGTGTGTGTGTGTGTGTGTGTGTGTGTGTGTGTGTGTGTGTGTGTGTGTGTGTGTGTGTGTGTGTGTGTGTGTGTGTGTGTGTGTGTGGATCTGGGCTGGAGAGTGACCCGTGTCTAGATCTGGGCTGGCGAGTGACGTGTTTGTGTTTCTAGATCTGGGCTGGAAAGTGAAAGCCAACGACCGGGCGTACCACCAGCTCCCCGAGTTCCAGAGGAAGGTGTTCCTCTGCATCAAGAAGAGCAAGTACTCTGTACGTGTCTTACTTAAGAATGTGATTCAACATAATGTGAATATGATTTAACATAATATCCTGATGGAGTTCCAAATAAAACAGAATATTATGGGAGGATGAAACATAGGTGGTTGTGGTCTTTGAGGATTGGCGATCGAACGGAGAGCCTATTACTACTGTCCAAGCTGATCCACTGCCGCTGGTGTTGCTGTTGGAAAGCAGGGTCAGAAATTAAGATGAGCTTCTGGTATTCTGCTCCTAAAACATTTTTAATTTCTCTCGAAATTGGGATGACGATAGCTTTAAATGCCTAATAAAATAAAAGGGTGAACTTTAGTATTTGAACGCAAATACATTTAAAGCTATCGAATCAACTTGCGGTGCGCTGTAAGACGGTCGCACTGACAATGGCTCTGCGTTCAGTGCGTAGTTTTTTGTTATTGTTTCTATCTTTGCACATACTACACTATCGCTTATCCAGTATGATTGACAACCACTTTTGGATGATTGTGCATCAATTGGCACAGACTTTTTTTTCGGATTACTTGAGTACGAGCTGTAAACCCTTTGTCCTCCCGCCTCCGGTCTGCTCGCCACCGGAGGAAGAAGAGAGGCAATTCTATGGTCATCCTGGATGAGATGCCACAACCCGCCAATACCAAGCATTTTGCTCATAAATGTTCAATCCCTGGACAATAAAATGGACGAACTACATGCATGGATTAACTTCTAGCGGGATATTGTTGATGTTTACTGAGACATGGCTGGACCCTACGGTACCTGACTTGGCCATCGCCCCAGCTGGTTTCTCCATCTACCGGCAGGACAGAATAAGGGAGTCAGGTAAACGCAGGGGTGTAGGGGTACGCTTTATGGTTAACTCTTGCTGAGGTTCGGATGTAGAAGTCCACATTACTTTAAGCCGTAAACTACGGCCCTTCTACCTCCCTCAGGAATTAATCTCTGTGATTACGTTCCTCCGCAAGTGGATAAAACGCACGTGCTAGATGATCTGTATGGAGTAATTAATGGACTAGAGAACACACCCCGAGGAAGCATGTATTGTTGTAGGCCACTTTAATAGGGCTTAAGAGTGGTGCATGTGTTGTGGATTGTGAGCCATCACAGATTATAAAGGGAGAAATAGCGATGCCCAGCCCGTCACCTCTCTCCCCGATGAGCTCAATACCTTGTCACACCTAGTCAGAACACACATCTGCTCCACCTTTCCTGACACCTTGGAGCCCCTTCAATTTGCATACCGTACGGACAGCGCTATCGCCCTGACAGTTCATACTGCCCTTTCCCACCTGGATAAGGGAAATGCATACGTAAGGATGCTTTTCATTGATTACAGCTCAGCATTCAACTCTATTATGCCGGTAAGCTTGTTTTCAAGCTCAGGAGCCTGGGGTTAAACACCTCCCTTTGGATCCTTGACTTCCTGATGGCAGGCCCCAGGTGGTGAGAATGGGCCTCTATATTGACCCTGAGCACCGGAACCCCTCAGGGCTGTGTACTCCTGTACGCCCTGCATACTCCTGTACAAGTCCATTCCTGAACGCCCTGTACAGGCATGACTGTGTAGCCACACACGACTCCAACACCATCCTTAAGTTGGCGACCCATCCTGGGTCTCATCACCAACGATGATGAGACCGCCTACAGAGAGGAGGTCAGGGACTTGGCAACATGGTGCCAGGGCAACAACCTCTCAATGTCTGAGATGATTGTTGACTTCAGGAAGCGACAGAAGGGGAGGGTCATGCCCCCCTACACATCGACGGAGCTGAAGTGGAGAAAGTCTCCTCCTTCATTTCCTCGGTGTGTTCATCAAAGACGACCTCACCTGGTCCAGGCAAGCAGACTCGAATGTAAAAACTGCCCAAAAGTGCCTTTACTTTCTGAGGAGACTCAAGA
Organism: Coryphaenoides rupestris; assembly: GCA_002895965.2. Classification (NCBI taxonomy): domain Eukaryota; kingdom Metazoa; phylum Chordata; class Actinopteri; order Gadiformes; family Macrouridae; genus Coryphaenoides; species Coryphaenoides rupestris. The sequence goes on along the minus strand of PIJE02000963.1, from coordinate 134,524 downwards.
AGTTTGGCATGTCTGCAAAAACCCTCACAAACTTTTACAGGTGCACCATCGAGGGCATCATCTCTGACCTGATTACTGCCTGGTTCCGCAGCTGCTCTGCTGCTGATCGCAAGGCCCTCGAGAGTGTGGTGAAGACTGAGTGCATAATCGTAAAAACCTTACTATCACATCACCCTCGAGAACTCCTGGTTTATTTTCCCTGTGCGACCAGAGTCAGAAATCAAATGCACCAACCCTCTAGAATCAACAGTTCACACCAGGCATTACCACATTCTGTGGTCAAACCGGTTTTGAGGGAACAAGACCTCTGCAAATCTAAATGTTGACTAAACAGCATTGACTTTTTAAATGTCGGACATGGCTTTTTAAATGTCAAATGGCTGTGTCGTCAACACATCCAACCCAACCACTTACTATTGACCACATATAGTAGATTTGGGTGAATTTTACAGACAGGAATTCAATTGTAAAATCCCATGTCTGTACAGCTGATGGCACAGACTGTTCTATGTGGATCCATGTCCATTCCAGGGTCTAGTATGTTGGATGAAGAGATGCCTTTGCATTGTTGGTTGGTGTTGGGGCCTTTTTTTTTGTTGTCGATATACAGTATGGTCTCTCCCCTTGCATCCAAAATACCAGGAAGTGAACTATAGACAGCACAATCCTCCCTTGTTTAAACACCCACCCACTGATTTCATCCTAAGAATCTATCAAAATTGCCCTCCCACCTTAAGTGCCAACAGTAGGTGAGGAGGAAGTAGAACAACACATACAGTATGTGGTGACGAAGCGACATGAAGTCAGTCAGGGTTAACATTTGACCAACATGGCCACTCCTCAACACACTGGAAGAAAGGAAAGTCCCTATTTGAATCATTGGGGATACTGGCTTCATGGTGAATTATTTGGAGGAATAATCAGAACAGGGCAATTTGTATTAGTTTTGAAAATTTGAGCAAGAGCACTGAAGTCAGGTGTATACGTTGTGTAGGTAGAGCCGAACATTGTAAGGATAAAAAGTGACCCCTTGAATGAGGGAATTGGCAGGGAGAGCAGTGGAGATTCTTTTTTTTCCTTTTTCTTTTTACACGATGCAAAGGGCCAGTACCTCGTGGACCACCCCCAACCCCGCCAATTGAATAGCCCTGCTCCTGCCTGCTCCTTAATGACCCGTTTCTGTACTGTCTAACCCCTACCTGCTTCTTAATTACCTGTATCTGAATGCACCGCCAATTACTCTGGGTAAAACTGTATGTTAGTGTAGTTGGTAGTAAAATAATGGTTTGACATAATGTCATTAGTAATGTGCGTGATGGGTATTTTTCTCCAAAGGGCAATGGCATCAAGACCTACAAGTACAACGCCTTCACCTTCATCCCCCTCAACCTGTTTGAGCAGTTCAAGAGAGCTGCTAACTTGTACTTCCTGGCCCTGCTCATCCTGCAGGTACTGTCCAAATACACGCTATGCACACTCCATCGATGCACTACTAATACACGATATAGGCGCCAGTTACACTCTATGCACACGTCAATGGGATGCCAGGAACGCACTGTATATGCGGCAATTACACGCTACTTACAGAAATCTTTAAAACTAATTTATTACATTTTACTAGTACTACACTTTTGTTAATGTATATTGTTGTAAGATTATTTGTGTACATAGAGTAGCTAATAATGGAGTGATCGATGGTAATCATTTATTTTCCCGAACAATATCTAGGTACTAACTAATACAAATATCAGGCTATCACTCAAGATATTCTTGTAATAGGTTTTACCTGCCCGAAGTCTGACATCATAGATTTGCATTGCTTCTCTTTGCATTTTCCATCTGCTTTTAATGTTGAAGTCGTGGATGTAGCCTGCACAGGACATGCAGGTTCCGACTCAGGCGTGCGAAAAATGTCTTGCGTGCGAAAAATGTCTTGCAGGCAAAAGGATGCGAGCGCCCACCTGTGCGCGATTTAAAAATAAAATAAATAAATAAAAGATGCTAGATGAAATGGCTGCCTATGAAGGTGACGGCAAAGCCTGTGGTCCACAGAACCGCCATCCAAACCCAGCTTCGCTAGATAGAAGAGCTTCAGTCATGATGGCACCAACGTGAAATATAAGTGTTCTGTCTGTATATACAATAGGCCTAGGGATGTAACGGTTACCGGTTTAATATGATGAACTACCGCGCTAAAACCGACGTAAATACTGCCCAGCATCAACCAAAGTAAGCAGCGCTCCGGATATTTATATATTTAAGAGGACTGAATCTGAAGTGTGGATGAATTGGAATTTCAAGAATGCTGACGGAAAGTTGAATAAAATATGGCGATCTTCCGAGTCATCTTTGTGCCGCCACCACCACCCTTTACAGCCAAGGCAAGTTAACAAAAAACACGACAGGCATTCTGTCTGAGGCATAATATCTACTAAACTTGGTTGGCATAATAGACTACATCATGTGACTTATGGTTCTGATCATAACTGATATGTGATTTGATAAGTACATACCGTATATATCTTCCAAATGCAAGACCCAGCTTGAGATTAAGCCCATGTCTGTCAGGAATGTCCGTTATTTTCTTATTAATGCGGACATTACTCTTACTTTTATCATTGAACACTCATTACTCTTATTGGTCTGTTATTTTGTGGCTGTGAAAAGCTACAAAATAAAGACGGCAAGATAAATATTCCTGCGCACAAATACATTGAGAAATTAGACGTGGAAATAAGATGTGGGAATAGGCGGAGTTGGGTGGTCCTCGCTGGGTCAGACCACTGGTAGTCGCACGGTACTCACACTCACATTTTAGCCCTTGCACGGGTGGGTGTACACTGTAGGATATGGAGCTATGAATGGGTAAATGTCTTGTTTGACCCATGGAAGGATGAAGGGTGAGTGGTTGTGCAAATAATTTGGACGAGTGGTTTGATAAAAGGATGACAAACTGATAAATGTGTTGGGTTGTCTCGTGGATGGATGGATTACTAGATGTGGAAACTGAGTTGTCACTGCAGCACGTGTGTCAGGTGAAGTACAACAACCTTTTGTCAATGAATTCCCATGGTGCATTGGAAACTATTTAGTCTCGGTATTGGTGCTGGAGATGAGATGACACACATAGACACACATACAGTAGATGCCAGAGATGCCATAATGATGAGTGGAATTTCAGGCATTGGGTTACAGATATTTTTCCGTTAAGAGGTAAGCGTGGTTGGTGTCAATAAGGAGCTGATTGAAAGCAATCCATCATGGGTTCAAGCCAGTGATGTCCTCATTTCTTGTTTCTTGCCAGATCATCCCAGAGATCACCACCCTTCCCTGGTACACCACACTGGTCCCGCTGGTTCTGGTCCTCAGCATTACCGCCATCAAGGACCTGGTGGATGACCTGGTATTTGACCCTTAACTTAACCTTATCTTACCTGGTGGATAACTTGTTATCCGACCCTTATTTTACCTGGTGAACAACCTTGAACCTTACCCGACATAATCTTACCTGGTGGACGACCCGGTATCTGACCCTTGACTTAACCTTATCTTACCTGGTGGGGATGACCTGTTATCTGACCCTTAACTTATGTAACTTAATGTATTCCATCATCTGTAATGAATTGCAAGTGAACATTTGAAAGTGACTTGAATTGCAAGTCTTGAATTGCATGTGTTGATAGCAGGGTGTTGTCATGTTCTGAGAACTGTGGGTGTGTCCTACAGGCACGTCACCGGATGGACAAAGAGATCAACAACAGGAAGACTGAAGTGCTCCTAGATGGAGGGTAAAGCTACATAATGATGATGATGCTACCACACCCTGCTGATTGATATATTCATAGGGGTCTCATGGGTCCTGGAAATCCTTGAAAATGTCTGAAAAAAAAAAAAACATCTGACCTTGAATGTTTTTGAACATTCAACTTATTTAATGGCAGCAAATCTTATGTACATGTAGGTGAGCTGGACGAAGGTTTGACATGATACAAATAAATGAATATAGCTGCCATGTAAACATGCTTCTCTTCTCTTCAGCTTTCAGGAGGACAAGTGGATGAACGTCCAAGTGGGCGACGTTGTGAGACTGAAGAAGAATGACTTTGTCCCAGTAGGTCCACTGCTTTATTATTATAGTCAAGATGTCCCAGTCGGTCCAATACTTTATCATATTTTTAATTTAATGGTCAAGTTGCATTTGCATTCAGACCCAAGGCGCTTAATATGTTAGAGACTCAGTATTGCAACACATGCTCTACACCTATAGTAATATTTAAGCAATAGAAATTGAATTGAATATACATTTTCATGCTAAAGTGTGCTATGGTGTCTTCCCATCTATCCCAGCATTGGGGTTGTACATGCACACTTCTGTAGTTCATATTTATATTGCTTTACTGTATTTTAGTTTATTAGTATATTTTAATATATATTCTGACTACTTTCTTTTGATTATTTTTATTGCAGCTTAGTGTGGGATACAGCCCACATTGGTATATAAAAGTTAACTAATTACATAACAGCAGCCTTCAATTGGTGAGGTAGATAAACGACAACTCATTTTGGAAAACAACAGAACAAGAAAAAGCATTTAAAACAATTCTGTCAACTTTTTATCATTCTTTTTGAGCAGAGGAATTGTGACACAATTTCTGTGAGGATAAATAAATTGGTGTTCTAAAAGTGTTCTAACCTAAAAGTCTCCTCATGTAAGGTGATCTGTCTGTCTGTCCCCAGGCAGACATCCTCATGCTGTCCAGCTCCAACCCAAACAGCTTGTGTTACGTGGAGACGGCCGAGCTGGATGGGTAAGATCCCGTCCACCCCATCTACATGTTCTAGACCCTATTTATTCACAGCAGGAAAAACACAGGTGTAATAACAGGTCCAAAACATTAATCGGAATCAGAAACGGCTTTATTGCCTTAGTTTTTGCAAACAATGTGCTTTTGTGAAATTGGTGCCTAACATTGAATATTATTCCAGCACCCTGGAATAAACTTTCCCGGGGAGGCTGAGCAGTGTGATTCTGAAAACCCACCTAACGTTAACATGACAGGAAGAGGATGTTTCTTTACCCTGCTATTGACGATCTGTAAAAGGGTCTATTAAGTTGTTTTGTTTCTCCGGCTTTTGTACTCATTACGTTAAGCAATTGACTGGTTTGTATTTTTTTCCATTGTATGTGGGTTAGTGGGAAGGTGGAGAATAATTATTAACAATTGACTAGTTTGTCAAAGTGGATTCTTGGGGTTACATGGAAGTCTTTGAGTGAATGCTGCAGAAGAGCGTGTTTTGTAACAGGAGAGTGTACAGTATACCCAGGCTTTCATAAGCGCCACTAATGTGTTTGTGCTGGCCGTCGGTGCGGCTAGCAGACAAACACAGCCTTACAAAAGGTTGAAACTAGCTCCTCCATTACCGGGACAATGGAGCAGGACTCTGATAGGATAAGCTGTTGCTACAGTCACTTCTCCACCTGTTTTGTTTTCACTCGCTTTCCATGACGTCAGGAAAATTACGCTTCCCAATGTCTCGTGTCACCAAGTGATCCTGATGGCTAGAGGTCATAACTTTATTGAACTGATTTGATAACATCCAACATGAATGTGGTCATTTTTAAGCCATGTTCATGCAGTTTGAAGTTTCTCTTATCTCTGCCTAACGGTCTGCCTGCTCATCTCTCTAACAACCCGTCTGTCTCCAGAGAGACCAACCTGAAGTTCAAGTTGGGTTTGAAAATCACAGACGAGAAGCTTCAGCAGGAGCGCCAGCTGGCCCACTTCGATGGTACACAAGCGTCTGTTCTCCTGTCTGTCTGTCTGAATATCTGTCTGTTCCCCTGTCGGTTTGCTGCTTCAATGGTCCACAACCTGCCTGTCTGTCCAATCTTTTTGTCTATCTGTCTGTCTGTATCTCTGTCTGTCTGTACCTCTGTCTGTCTGTATTTCCCTCTATCTATTTCCCTCTCTGCATTTCTCTCCCTGTCAGTATTTTCTGACAATGAGGGTCTGTCAACCCTCATTCGTACTGTCGGTCCTCCTGTTAATTCGTCCCGTCTGTCCCATCTCCACATCATATTTGAGTGGCAGTGGGGCGAACACACTAAACAAATATGTGCCTTGTGATGCATTACTTAAGTACTGCAGCAGTACTACACTCAGACAGGATATGCAAAGGAGACCATAGTCAAGGTTCTCTTTAGCGATTCAGAGGTCTGTAGCATCATGGTACACTGTATACTTGAGGCTTTTATAGTACAGTATAGTATAATGGTAGGATATAATAGTAGGATCAGGTATGTGGTAGGTGGGTAAGAATACGTGTAATTTGGGAGTAATGCCAGTGTTTTCCTCAAGTCATTGTGTACACAAACACACGCAATACACAACGCACACAAACTAAAGCCTACATTAACTCACTGTGCTGATGTGACTATCTAGAGTAGATAATTACTTTGATAACGTCTCTTTGTCCTGAGATTATGTCACACAAGGCCTACAAGTGTAACCGAGATCGGTGTGTAACCGAGATCGGTGTTGTACCGAATCCATTGTTATTACAGGTGGTTGAGCCAGTGCACACGAGACAGTCCCGGCCTCTTCTGGCTAACATCTGGCTAATATCGGCCTTGCATTGCTAACGACATACAAGATTGGGTCTATCTTTGAGTTCTTCCTCTCCTCTGTGAACAGCTTTGATTGACTGTGAGGAGCCCAACAACCGTCTGGATAAGTTTATAGGGACAATGCACTGGGAACGAAAAAGCTACCCTGTGGACCTGGACAACATGCTGCTGAGAGGCTGCAAGATCCGCAACACAGATGAATGCCACGGCCTGGTGATATTTGCAGGTATGCTGGTCCCCACAACACAGGCTTACAACCATCAGCTAGGCTGCCTAAACCCACAGTCCCCACAACAAAGGCTTACAACCGGCAGGTACACCAACTAAACCCATAGTCCCCACAACAAAGGCTTACACCCATCAGGTACTGAACCCACGGTCCCAACAAACAAAAGTTTATATACAGTATGTGTGTGTGTCTATCTATAGCTATCCACCTCTAGCTCTATATATATATATATATATATATATATTTATTAGTGGTGTCAATCGATCAATTAATCTGTGATTAAACATGATTAATCCCAGATTATTATTGTGATTTAAGTGATGTGACAATGATGTGTACCATATTGGGTATGATAATAATGAGGTCCTGTCTGCAGGGGCTGACACCAAAATCATGAGGAACAGTGGTAAAACCAGGTTCAAGAGGACCACCATCGACATCCTGATGAAACTACATGGTTTATTCTGTAAGTCTGAGATTGACGCCATTGAATGTATTTTTTTGCAAATATTCCTTTAATTTCACACCTTCCTCTCTTCAACTTGTTCCTTGGTGTAGCAGTTAACTTGCTGCTACCTGCCACTAATGTGGCTTTTCAAGGCTTCTCCAATACAGGACACAGGAAGTTGGTAATGATGGCTGATTGCCGTGTTTATAGGTGAATAAATGATGAGCACTTTGTCCAAAGAGTGGTGGTGACAAGCTAGCATGCAAATTCTCCTGAGGAGGTCCGGACTAGCAATCGGGAGCACCGGGAATTTTCCCGGTGGCCTGGACTGCTAATGGGCCCGCGGGCCACAGATACAATTTTTTTAACTAGAAGCGGGCCAGGCCAGTTCTTAGTGGTGCTTAATGATGCGGCTATCAAGCATAACACTGGCATTTGTAGGGGGTTGAAAAATGTAGTATCCCCCAGTAGTGTGTCCTAACATCTCTCCCTGGGCGCTCCAGATCTTTGCGCTGTTGATCCTGGTGGCTCTGGGCCTGGCCATCGGCCACGGCTTCTGGTACGAGCATGTGGGCTCTCTGGCCTGGTACCTGTACGATGGGAAGGACCAGGACTCCTTCTACAGAGGGTTCCTAAGCTTCTGGGGTTACATCATCGTCCTCAACACCATGGTGCCCATCTCCCTCTACGTCAGGTCTGGATAATAATCCATCATGATTATTTATTATTGTGTGTTTAGTCATATAGCAGTTACAGGGAATTTGCATACTCTCAGGTCCCCTGGTAGCCATCTCTTGGTCGTTCCGAGTGTGCGCTCTAAGAACCACGGCAAGGCCAGTTTTATCCATGGTGGCCCCAGTGTCTGCAATAGCTTAACAGAGGACTAGAGAGTGTCGATATCTTTAGAGATAACTTAAATCGTAGATAACTTAAAATGCACCCTTTTAACCTGGCTTTTAAGTAGTGTGGGGTTTTTTTCAACCTGCACTTCTATTTATTTCATTTTTAACTTTAATGCACTAATGTATCTAATTTTACTATGTTAATCTATTTATTAATTTTCATTTTCAAATAAAATGTCCTTTGATGGCATTAAGGAGCAGGATCTATAGTATACTTCAGTCTATCCTGAAATTGGTTGTAAGGATGTCATGATTCTTTTGTTTTAGTGGTGCTTTGTCGTTGACTCTCCATCGTCTTATAAGGTTTTTTATTTTATTTGTCTGTCTGGAGTCTTATACGTGTGATCTGTGTGCAGTGTGGAGGTGATCCGTCTGGGTCAGAGTAAGTTCATCAACTGGGACCTGCAGATGTACTACGCTGAGAAGGACACCCCCGCCAAGGTACCGTCTGTCACCATATGTAGCCACATATGTACCATATGTCCACAGATAAGGTAGAACACAGCCCGTCCACAGAACTTGGTTCCTTACATTTCTCTTTTGTTATTTTCCTTCCTGTATTCTTCTTCTTCCTGCACATCCGTGTGGTTATCTCCCCCCCCCCCCCCCCACAGGCTCGGACCACCACCCTGAATGAGCAGTTGGGCCAGATCGAGTACATCTTCTCTGACAAGACTGGCACCCTCACACAGAACATCATGGCCTTCAAGAAGTGCAACATTGGCGGAAAATCCTACGGTTAGAGCCTCTTTATCGGTGGTTGATTTAGGAATGTCTGAGAACGTCCCGAGAGAATCTCCTATAGGGGGGGGGGGGGGGGGGAGGTCAGCTCGTGATTAGCTCAATCGGTGGTTCTGATGGTAACCTCTCGAATAGATCTGATAAATCTTGATCGGTGGTTTATCAGAACTTACCCTCCATCAGGTGTTCTGTGAGACTTGATTGGAGGAAAGCTTCTTCAAAAAGGACCAATGGGGTCAGAGTTGATTGGGGTGGGAGGAGGACAGGGATGAATATTTGACAGCGTGGGAGAAGACTGCCACCTGCTGGCCTCCTTATGTAGCGGCAGGATGTGCTACAATGATCTAATCTGCATTCTCAATGACTACGTTTACATGCACACAATATTCCACTATTACACCGAATATGACGATATTCCGAATTAGGCCTTATTCCGAAAGTAGCATTTTGCAATTAAGACGTGAGATATGCTGATATTTGGGTTTTAGGAACATTATTTGGACATGTATACAGCGCATTCGAAATATGCATCTCAATCAGGGCATTTATTGCAGTTTTTGACACACGCAAACTGCCTGTTTATGCTTACAGTTGGCTGGGGTAGAGATGCATGCCCAAAAGAAAAAGCCAGCATTTCTGGTCTGGAGGAGAAACAAACCTACTTTTAAATATTTTGAAAAACTTGGATATCAACAGGTTTTTGGATATGCGCAAATATAAAATATATGTATGCAAATCCTCGCTGTCGGACTATGTCATGGGGGTGTGTTATGTTGATCAGAATATGCACGGCTGCATGTAAACAGGAATTAGTGGAATATTCATTTTCTCTGGCCATGTAAAGAGCTTGGTAGGAATATTGTCTTTTTCTGAATAAGGGCAAAAAACAGAATATTGTGCATGTATCATGACAGTGATCTAATCTACATTCTTTCTCACAGGCGATCCGACGACGGCCAAAGGTGTCTCACTGGACAGAGGCAGGGTAAAAATACGACCATTACCATATTAATCAACACATCAACATTACATAAAATCTACTGGCATTTAGTGCAGGGTTTCACACAAAAAAATAAATAAAACAAATGTCTTGAAGGGGTATGTGCTTCGAAGAAAGAGGCAAGCAGTAGTGCAGGGCTATACTCTAAAATGTTAATAGTGGAATAACAAAAGTGCATGAGAATAATACAATAAAATTAAATATATATAGATATAGATATAGAGCCTGCTGTATGCAACATTTGAGACGAAGAGAGAAGAAGGGAGCAAGGTTTGAAAATAAACACCCAGAAAACTGCTCCCTCACTCCTCAAGTTTCTCTGCCATTCATGCAGTTCACACACCTGTGGTGGAGCTTAGCTATATGTGATTGAGAGGCAAGATGGATGCTCTGATTGGTCAGAAATTAGGTGGGAACAGCAAAATAGTCTCATACAGCACAGCATACAAACAAATATTCTCAAACCCTCACATTTCACTTCCGGATGATGTTAACTCTACACATCACAACATTAGAGCGGGTGAATGTAAAGTTATCTTCAGAGGGGAACGACTGGGACAAATCCGCAGTCCAAGTCTAGCGGCGTCAACTAAAAACTGAAATGCGGAAACAATGGAGTCTGCTCAAATCATAACGTGGCCTCAATTCGGGGACCCAGGGACCCACACAGCAGGCCAAGCAAAAAAAAAAAAACAGACTTGTTGTACAACAGCAACGTTGGTCAGCAACACCAAACCACAGCAGGCTCACGAAGATGTCTGGCATTTATAACGACTAGACGAGGATTACAATGCAAGTTATTTCTGCTTTGGCCCGGCGCACCCATGACGTTTACAATGTTGTCGATGGAAGTGCTTAAAACCAGGAAATTAAATTCAACACAAGCCAGTAATTGCCAAATGGCGGACTGTCAAATCATGCGGCCGAATGCGCCCAAAACTTTGGCCCACAACGTAACAAAACTAACCACATTTGCATTAATGGGTAATCACGTTAACAGCCCTAATTTGTACTACTCTATACCTGGTGCTGCAGCTTGTGGACTTCAGCTGGAACAGGTATGCAGACCCCAAGTTTGAGTTCATGGACCACGCGCTGGTGGCCGCCATCCGCTCCCAGCAGGACCACGAGATGCTGGAGTTCTTCAAACTGCTCTCCCTCTGCCACACCGTCATGGTGGAGCACAAAGAAGGTGAGGAGGATGGACGGACGCACGCACGACAGATCGGGTGATTCTAAATCCAATGGAAGTCACAATGGATAAAGCTATCTGCTGAAGTGTGTGTGTGTGTGTGTGTGTGTGTGTGTGTGTGTGTGTGTGTGTGTGTGTGTGTGTGTGTGTGTGTGTGTGTGTGTGTGTGTGTGTGTGTGTGTGTGTGTGTGTGTGTGTGTGTGTGTGTGTGTGTGTCTCTCTCTCAGGTGAGCTGGTGTACCAGGCTGCCTCTCCTGATGAGGGCGCTCTGGTGACGGCCGCCAGGAACTTTGGTTTTGTGTTCCTGAACCGCACCCAGGACACCATCACCATCCAGGAGATGGACCACGAGGCCACCTATGAGATGCTGGCCCTGCTGGACTTCAACTCAGATCGCAAGCGCATGTCCATCATCTGTAAGTACACACCAACACCTGTCCATCATCTGGAAGGACACACCAACACACATCCATCATCTAAGTGCACACTAACACGTATCCATCTACTGTAAGTACACTAAATGCCAACACATACTGTATGTACACACCATCACATGTCTGTAGGTACAGACCAACATGCATGTAAAATATGTGCACACATGGTTTCAAACACGGTCAACTTCCTGGTGGGCCAATGAGACTGGTAGACTGGTGGGTTGCTATAATCCAACACACATCTGGGTGAACATTCTCACTTGTGATGTCACGAGAAGGTACATTTTAGAAATTGTTCATCACTTCATCATAGGCACTCGGCAGGTTTGCAGCACACAAAGGACCCAGTCCCAGTACAACTCTTGCCACTCAGCCCTGAAATGAAGTGGTAGGGTTACATGGCCCTCCAAACAGAGGTTTTTCAGAGGCACACTCAAAACAGAGTTCTGAGAAATCTCTCAGAATGGTGGCGAACGCTGCACAAGCAACAAAAGGAAAACACTTCTTTGTGAATAAAGATTTTTAAATTATGACAACCATCGTATGATCTCAGTTTAATGTTGTTTTAATGTATGAGCTTTTTTTTCATGATGAACGAAACATAGCGTAAATTGCTAGTATGCAGTTTATTTTTTATTGCTAGTACACTGATACATTCCTCAGGTTTTCTGCTGACAAAAGGATGCCTCGCAAGAGGAATAAATACAGCTAATGATGGCCTGGTGGATTCTTCATGAGATTAAATGTCCGGCAACAAACTCCTCACGTCTGTTTACATACAGTATATGCTGTTAACAACTACTGATGATGTAGGGGAGAGGTAGGGGTAAAAATAAGACTGGGATTGGGCCAAACCACTCATAGGCACACCCAAATGATGTCTCCACGACTTGTCACGTCATTAAGGATATTTGTGATGTGTTTGTATCGCCAGTGAAATTCCCAGACGGTCGAATCCGTCTGTACTGTAAAGGAGCCGACACAGTCATCTACGAGCGTCTCTCCCCCAACTCTCCACACCAGGAGACCACCCAGACCTCCCTGGATGTGAGTTCACACTAAGCCTCCCTAATGTTATGCTTTGGTCATTTCCATGAGTTAAGGGTTGCTTTATTTAGATGAGTTAGGGGTTGGTTTAGCTCCATGAGTTACGTTTGTGTTTAGCTCCACGAGTTAAGGGTGTGTTTAGCTCCACGAGTTAAGGGTGTGTTTAGCTCCACGAGTTAAGGGTGTGTTTAGCTCCATGAGTTAAGGTTGTCCTGTGTGCAGGTGTTTGCCAACGAGACCCTGCGGACACTCTGTCTGTGCTACAAAGACATCAGCAAGACAGAGTGGGACGCGTGGGCCAAGAAGCACCAGGCCGCCAGCGTGGCCACCAGAGACCGGGACGCTGCCCTGGACCTGGGTCTACGAGCAGATTGAGAACAACTTTATGGTGGGTTCACATAAGTATTTGTTATTATACCATGGTATGGTTGAATACCCTTTTCTGATTGGCCGGCATGTTTGCGTTAATACAGTTTATTGCACACGTATTTTGGCTCAAGTATAATCACTTCTTAATTAATCCACTGGCCAACTTTTAAACAAAGCAACATTAAAGACCGTAGCTGTCAAAGCTTAACTTATCAACTGCGGCAAGCACAGCTGAGATATCAACTTGATAAACTAACGACCGCAGCAGAGATCACAACACTCCTTTTGCTGTAAATACTGTAAATATTGGACACAGTGGATATTGTTATTCCTCTAATTCGTGCTATTTGTATTGTTCTTTTGCACCTTCCGCTGGGCATCGCCACTTGTCCATTTGTATCTGATCGGCTGACTGGGTACTTCTGGTTCTGATTGGCTGACTGTGTATTTCTGGTCGTAGCTGATTGGCTGACTGGGTACTTACTTAATGGGTTGGACCCAAATGCAGCACAGCCACGTCGGGCAGGCGAGCAGGGTGGGGAAGCTAACTCAGTCTGTAGGGGGGGCAGTGGGACTGGCAGGGGGAAGGCAGAACACATCGTTGTGAAAGCAGCAGATCCATAATCAGGTGGGCAGTCAGCGGGGTAGAAGTACCAGGAAAGAGCAGACCGACGGGTGGTCGGGGACAGGCGGATGATCGGGAAGCCGGAAAGCGACATTGTAGCGGCGGAACGCCAAGCAGCCACAGGGACGGGCAGACGGGAACCGGGAAGTGAGAAGACACTCGTGGTCGGGGACAGAAGGCTGAGGCGTTCACAGGGAATCTGACGAGGCAGGAAGGTCGGGTACAGGCAGCGTCGGCAATGGGTAATTGATCTGAGAAGTACTGGAAAGTCTTGCATGTGAAAGCGAAGATGCAATCTGGTGGTGAGTGAGTGGAAAGGGCGAGCTTAAATAGACAGTTAATTGGTACAGAGACCAGGTGGAGGTGATGGGCAGGGAGAGTGGAAACTTACTCCGTGGAGAGCAAATCATGACACTTCTGGTTCTAGCTGATTGGAGCCACGGCCATCGAGGACAAGCTTCAGGATGGAGTTCCAGAGACCATCGCCAACCTGGCCAAGGCTGAAATCAAGATCTGGGTCTTGACAGGAGACAAGAAAGGTACCATAACCCCTCTCTACACTACTACCCCACAGGCTCTGTGTAGTCTCCCCACAGAAGTTCGGCTGTAGCCAATGGATTAGAGCAACTCACCCTAACATAATCCCACCCTAATATAACCCCTGACCTACCAACACTGCCACTCAGGACTCTGTGGCTGTGGGGGTGTGTGGATGTGGGTGTCACGTCTCTCAAGAGCCAGAGTTTATTTGTTGCATTGTGTTTTCAGAAACTGCCGGAGAACATCGGGCTACTCATGTCAGCTCCTGACTGACGACATGAAGATCCACTATGGAGAAGACGTTAAGTAAGTTCTTGCCATAATATGGATTCAGTACAGTAGTCGAATAGGGCTAATAACTGTAAACCGACCCTACCTCTGCACAACACAACTGATAGTCCTCAAGCACATTTCCACAAATTAACTCTTGACAAGGCACACCTGTTAATTGAAAACAATTCCAGGTGACGACCTCATGAAGCTGATTGAGAGAATGCCAAGAGTGTGCAAAAGCTGTCATCAAGGCAAAACTGTGGCTACCTTGAATAATCTAAATATAAACCCACTACATAATTCCTATATGTGTGCTTTCATAGTTTTGATGTATTCAGTATTAATATACAATGTAGAAGATAATAAAATAAAGAAACCCCATTGAATGATAAGGTGTATCCAAACTTTTGACTGATACGTATGCATATATGTATGTTGTACGTACGTCCATTCCATCTAATATATAATGTGTGTGTTTCCAGTGAGAAGCTGAGGGTACGTCAGGCCCTCAGGAGGAACGTACCTCCATCATTCGGACACAAGAAGAAACTGCCGGAGCCGTTCTTCACCGAGCCGGGGAAGAAACGCTCTCATCATCACCAGGAGGATGGCTGGTCAGTCACACACACCCTCCCACATGCCTCTCTCATGGCCCTCTTGATGATGAGTCACGGGCCCTAAAGTCCGGCCTGAACGATGTAAGACGTCAGCGTCTCACCGCGGTGATCTGTGACCGTTTCCCAGAAACGAGATTCTGTACGAGAAGAAGAAGAAGAGAAGCGCCGCCTGCGTCTTCCGTCGCCACGGCCGACGCCCCCTCCCGAGAGCCCCACCGACGGACAGCCAATCAAACGACTTTGAAAAGGAAATAGACAGGTAACGCAGATCAACTGTTTAACTCTCCTTAACTCATGGATAACCCTTTAAGGAAGTTGAACGAATACAACTTCCTAGACCCGCAACTGATGTTCTTTACCAACTTCTCTCATGATGCATTTGAATGCATTTAGTCGAAACCGCTGCTAAAAAGAGCTTTGCAAAAGGTGCTGCGGTTTTATTCATTGCCATTTTATCTTTTATCTTTTAACTACTCTTATTGCGTTCCACCTGCGATTGTCACAAGAGAGAATTTTACTGTTCAGAATGGCCCTGTGTTACGAGAACGTGACAATCCAACCTTTTCCTCTGAGAGCCCATTTTTGACAACGAAAGTAGCCGAGAGCTACTCATGTTTTATATTAATTTTTAACATTTTAACATTTTAACATTGGTAACACTTAAATTAGAATATTAATCAAAAATGACCAAACACATTCGAATGAAAGACAGCTTAGATGGGCGTAATCGTGTGGTCAACCGACTCAAATCACAACTGGATCGAAAAACATTTGCAACCTGTCCCACTCTGTTAGCAGCAAATCCGCAGACAAGCACATACTCTCCCTTTGCCACAGTATTCACACCAATTGTACAGCGGCAATGAACATAATCTTGCTCTTACTTTTAGGTTCCTTGGTATAAAATTTCAGCCACTTCGCAGTCAATCGCCTCTTTCACAATTCCGCTACCATTAAAACGGCATCACTAATCAACAACTAGACAGCAGTGTAAACTCATCTAATTGTCAGCTGATTGGCAAATAATCACTTTGTGTCAGAAGGGGCGGTATGTATGTGCATTTGATTGGATAGAAATGTTAACAGGTTTATTTTTTTGGTAAATTTTCTTTTGAATCTTCTGCAAGCAGAAACGGGTAGAGAGCTACTGGTAGCTCGCAAGCGACATGTTGGAGACCCCTGGTATAAAGCATTACGATGGCGGTGGATGCTAATCTCTAAAATTATTGATATTGAAATACGATAGTTTGATCCATATACTTAACTTATCTTGAACAGCTGCTGACAGAAAGCAAAGCTCTTTACAACAGGCACACTCTCCCTCTCGTTTGGCTATGATCGGATTGGAACTATGATCAATAATTACCATATCAATGGCTAGTACAGATTGAAGGATTCTGAGTTCTTTACATGACAGAGGCTGGCTTCAAACACAATATTCAAGCAACGGTTACAATATAAGAATGTGTATTAAATTCCTTCCTTGTAAAGTAGGTGGGTGTAGGTGGAGGGAGGGGAGCATCAGGGGTGAAACAGGAGGTAATGTCATTCACCTTCTTTGTAAAGTAGGTGACAAAGTCAGGGAGGATGTCAACCGAAATGTGTAGTCTCTAATGCTGTGCATGTTGTTCCAGGTGGACTTTGTGGACATGGCGTGTGAGTGTGAGGCAGTCATCTTGCTGCCGGGTCACCCCCAAGCAGAAGGCTAACGTGGTGACGCTGGTGAAGAAAGTACAAGAAGGCCGTTGACTCTGTCCATCGGAGATGGCGCCAATGATGTCAACGATGATCAAGAGTGAGTGGCCGACGCTCAAATTGTTTTTATTTATAGCTGGAGTGTGGCTAGTGGCATGAATGCAGTTCAAGGCGAATAGGGCTGTTTATATTGAACCACTTTATTGCATTATGAAGAACAGAGCAAAGTGTGTGTGTGTGTGTGTGTGTGTGTGTGTGTGTGTGTGGTGTGTGTGTGTGTGTGTGTGTGTGTGTGTGTGTGTGTGTGTGTGTGTGTGTGTGTGTGGTGTGTGTCAATAAAAAGAGACAGGAACGTAGCTTGAGAGAGCGGGAGAACGCTGGTGGGAATTAAACCAGTTGTTGCTACAACCACACTAGTGTGTTGCAACCACGGAGCCGCCACACATTTATGTATTGTTGACTTAACTTTTGTGAAAGGGGCCTTATTATACCACCAGGTGTGAGCGTGATTAGCCATTACAAGCAGTTTCAAAATTGTCATGTGACTAAACATGTCCCTTTAACAATTACAAGCCCCTTCCCCGATGTACAATGAGAGTTCTCGCTCATCATGCTAATGTCCCGCTCTCATGATTCTAATGTCTCTGCTCCCACAGCCGCGGACATCGGAGTGGGTATCTCTGGCCAGGAGGGCATGCAGGCAGTGATGTCGAGTGACTACGCCTTCGCTCAGTTCAAGTACCTGCAGCGCCTCCTGCTGGTGCACGGCCGCTGGTCCTACATCCGCATGTGCAAGTTCCTGCGATACTTCTTCTTCAAGAACTTTGCCTTCACGCTCGTCCACTTCTGGTTCTCCTTCTTCAATGGTTACTCTGCCCAGGTCAGCCCCACTTCCTGCTGTCATCGATATTTCACTGCCATACTGTAACTACAGGTGTATTTCGGTACTATACTGTAACTACAGGTGTATTAGGTACTATACTGTACCTACAGGTGTATTTCGGTACTATACTGTAACTACAGGTGTATTTCGGTACTATAGTGTAACTACAGGTGTATTTAGGTACTATACTGTAACTACAGGTGTATTTCGGTACTATACTGTACCTACAGGTGTATTTCGGTACTATACTGTAACTACAGTTGTATTTAGGTAGCCCTACTATATTAAGTTGTATTCTACCTAATAGTAGGTGATGTAGATGACTAAAGGTGAATTTAAATATATTATGTTTATGTTAAGTAGTCTTTTGTTCATATATGAAGGAGGGCATAGGTATGATATTAAAGTTGACTTGGGTACTACAATAAAGTGTATTTAGCGACTATAATGACCTGTATTTAGTTACTATATTAAGCTGTATCTGGTTAATATAGTCAGATATTTAGGTTCATAATGTATTTAGTTCCCATATTAGGCTATATTAAGCCGTATTTGATTAGTATAGTAACATGTATTTAGGTTTATGGTGACCATAACTATGTAGGACCTTGAAGGTGTGTGGTTACTGTATTGATCTGTGTGGTAACTGTAATGCTGCTGTGGTCCTGTAGGTGGCATATGAAGATTGGTTCATCACCCTCTACAACGTGTGCTACAGCAGCTTGCCTGTGCTGCTAGTGGGACTAATGGACCAGGTACCATGAAACACCCGATCCTGCGGATCACATGCACCATTTAACTAAACCATCAATAATGAACTCCTACCACCAGCTATGCAGTCGTACCAATAACCAATACTAAATAAGTGAAAGTTCAGGGGTTTCTTAAAGCATTACGTTTTTCAATGTTTTTTATAAACATGCAAATAAATGTGTCTTTGACTTTATCGGTCAAGATGATCGATTTCACAATGTCACAAATTGTTTGATCTCCTACCGTAACTTAACCTCCTATCTCCTTCCTGCAGGACGTGAATGACAAGCTGAGTCTGAAATTCCCAAAGCTTTACCTGCCGGGCCAGCAGGGGGTGCTGTTCAACTTCAAGAAGTTCTTCATCAGCCTGTTCCATGGCATCTTCACGTCCCTCATCATCTTCTTCATCCCCTACGGAGCCTTCCTCCACACCATGGGGCAGGACGGGGAGGCGCCCTCGGACTACCAGTCCTTCGCAGTGGTGACCGCCTCCTCCCTCATCATCACCGTCAACCTGCAGGTCAGTACTGCTAGGTGACGCTGGATTATGAGGGTTTAGTGTACTAGGACCCCAATGTTGGCTAGGACCCCCGCCACCACTCGTTGAGGCGGTACGATGCGCGGATCCTCGCAGAGCTGCCTTCGGTTGTACTTCTTTGTGTGTACACAACGGGACAGTATCGCAGTATTGTTTGTTCTGTGTCTTGTGTCTGGCTGCCCAAAGCAAAACACTACACTTGTTCCCCGCCCAAACTATCAGGGGCTATTTGAACCAAACCGCCGCAGAGATGTGTGTGCGTGCATGCATTTTGTAGATGTGTGTCGATCTTATGTCTGCTTGTGTGTTGTAGATCTCTCTGGAGACTTCCTACTGGACGTTTGTGAACTGCTTTGCAGTGCTCTGCAGCATTGCCATCTACTTCGGCATCATGTTCGACCTCCACAGTGCCGGCATCCACGTCATCTTCCCTGCCTACTTCACCTTCACTGGTCAGTACCTGTCTGTCTACCTGTCTGTCTCTCTCCAAGAATTTCCTTCAGGATTAATAAAGTTGTAAAGTTCTATGTTATCTTATCTACATGTCCTCTCCCGGTCTCTGTCGCCACCTATAGTTCACATTTACTACCTCCCGTCTCCCTTGGCAATGCCTCCACCCTGTTTACAGTCTCTTAGTCTCACAAATCAGACTTTAGAATGATATCTAAAGTCTGAAAGAAGGGACCAAAACCTCAGTCAAAAAAGTTTGTCTGTAGATTATGTTGTCATGGCTTTGATCTTTCAAATAAAGAACCAAATTACTACTGTGCCAAAGTTGCATTGTTCCCATTAGCAATCTCACAGTTTATTCATGCAACTTGTGTGCTCTTGACATAAGGAATTGAGGACTGTTGACTAAAACGATCATCTTGCGATTGCCTGTATCCTCCTAGTCCAGCAACAAACACAAAGCCTACCAGCACTGCTAAACTAAACCACTCTTAGATGGTGGGAAGACGAGCTAAAACATCCTGTCTGGACACCAACATCCTTGGACAACGTGTCTGTAAACGTTGAAAATCAAAACGCCGAAGGCTAAACAAATCATATTATGAAACCTCAGTTGGGAAAAACATGAAACCCTGCATGACTGCACCCCTCGTACTTGTTGGTTTCCGGCACAGGGACTGTGTAGTCTCCCTCCAGATGTTCGGTTAAAGCATTGTGTGTGTGTGTGTGTGTGTGTGTGTAGGCGCGGCCTCCAACGCCCTGCGGCAGCCCTACCTGTGGCTGACCATCATCCTGACTGTAGGCATCAGTCTGCTGCCTGTCATCTGCATCCAGTTCCTCTCCAAGACCATCTGGCCCTCCGTAGGAGATAAGGTACACACACACACACACACACACACACACACACACACACACACACACACACACACACACACACACACACACACACACACACACACACAGACAGATCCATCTCATCTCAGTTCTAATTCTTGTGTGCCGTTCTGCCCTGGTGACTCAATTGTTTCTCGGTGTCTATGGCGACAGGTCCAGAGGAACAGGAAGAAGTACGAGATGGAAGCGGAGCAAGAGAAGAGGCCGCCGGCGTTCCAGAGGGGCGGGCGTTCCCGCCGATCGGCCTACGCCTTCTCCCACTCCCGCGGCTACGCCGACCTCATCGCCTCTGGCCGTAGCATCCGCCGCCGGCCCACCACGCAGGCCGGGCCCCAGGACAGCATTCGGGAGGCCAACAGGGAGGCGGAGAACACCTGAGCATGACGTCATGCTGGGGGGGGCAGGGGCTACATGTGGTGGATGGGAGAGACCTGAGACTCTGGTGAGTGAGGCTCTTGAAATGGGGGATGATCCAACTGTACAGGACGTCCTACCAGGGCTTTACTCGCGCCAGGGCTTGTGAAACCCGGGGCCCCCTTCGGTGACTGGGGCCCTGTGCAGCAATAAATTATGAAAATAGTTAGAATAGGATTGGTGAACATTTTAGAGATGTCTGAAAAACACAATAGGTGCGCCTGGACTCTGGACTCTGGATTCTGGACCGAGACTCCTATGCACTTTCTCTCACCGACGCCAACGCCTCTGATTCCAGGGCTTCCTGTCATGCAGGAAATGTGTGACATAATGTTATGATACTCAGGATTTTGTTAGAATGTTTTAGTCTAGCTCTCCCTCTGGGTTGATAGGCAGATTACAAATTGACCCTTGGATTAAGGGGAGATATATATATATATATAGAATTTTATTTTTTTCCCTCTCCACCCAAAACTTCTAGTCTAAGGTTTGTTTTTTATTATTTCGGAAGAATGTTTTCTTTATAGCAACAAGTGTCCAGAGACAAAGGCTTCAGTGGTGACGCCTTCTGCTGTCTTTTATTAAATGTGGGAATGTGTCCGTGTGGTTTAACCTGTCTTAATTTCACATCTTCAAGTGTCTTATGTCTACCGGGGGTTTACTTTGTCTCAGCCGTATGCTATGAAGCAATACCGTTGTCTTTCTGCTTAACACACATCTCAACTGTCTCCAAGGGGAGCTGAAGAAACAAATCTGCCCATCTATGCACATTTTATACCTTTTTCACCCACCAGCCATGATAACTGACTACTTCTGAGTCGCTGAACTTGACTGTGTGTGTCAATGTTTTTATCTGAAATCTTGTTACAGCACTCATAAAAACCACTTTTAAAAAAATGTCTGCATTTCTGTTCTGTTACATTCTGCTGATGAATGCATTTTATTATTTCAGTCCAGTGTGTATGGAGCATGGTGTCTCATCGTTCATCCACACATTTTATCATGCAGTTGTTAATAAAGGCATGTTTAACAATCTCACCTGAGACTCATTGCATTGGTAATCGACGAGAGGAACTTCTTATGGTCAAACATTACATTTCTAATTCTCAAATAATGTTTATTTCTTTGTTTATTTGATAGACAGTGTACTGCTGCATAGCTGTACCAGAGTTGCCTATAAACTAATTTGCATCTGAAGTCCCTGGGCTGAGAAACTGAGAATACGATCTCTGTTTAGACAACATTTAAAATGCACTTAGTCTACCATCAGGATGTATACGAATCCTTAAGAGACATATTATACCACCAGGTGTGAGTGATTCGGACTTGGCAGAACAGCAGTGGGCTGAGGACGCAACCTTGGGGTGCACCCGTGCTCAGCGCGACGGTGCTTGATGTTCTGTTGCCATTGCTGTGCTGGTGTAGGGACATATTCCACTAGCATAATTGTATTAGTCATGGTAAAAAATCATAATTTTATATCTTTAATATACATAATGCCCCCCCCTGAACTGTCAGTCACAAGTTGACATGATGTGGAAAAAACTTTCACAATTGGTATCTCCGCCTGTGAGGGGAAAAGAAATGCAATAAAAAATAAGTCAAAAGTAATAAGAAATAATAAAAGAAACAGCACATTTATATGTGTGTTATACTGGTGTTTGATTATTGTTTGTTTGTTTGTTAGACGAATAATCGCATTAAAACGTTACATAAACAAAACCCAACGTGTACCTTTACTTTGACACGACTGCGCCGGAAGTGAGAGGCGGACGGGGTCGGTCGGACGGGTCGGGCGGGCGGTCAGCTGACTCCAGCAGAGACGACCTCATTCAGACATATTGTCGTTCATTTCATTACGAACCCGCGGCAGCGGTCCGACTTCAACGGAGGAGCTTGACGGGTCTACACGTTCTGCGGGGCTAATGGTTGAATAGGCAACGACTCTGGTAAGCAGTGGGTGTGTTAACCGCAGCGTTTGGCTACTGTAGCCGCACCGCTAACCCGGAACCAGCGACATTGCAGGTGTATTTATAACCTCCGTTTAGCGCGTCGTCTCTAAGCCCGCCTGCGGTCGTTTACGTGGACGGAGAACCGTGTCGATATTTGACTCGTTTGACTCCTCGTTTACATCTGTTTTCTTCTCTCGCACCGATGGACGCCGCATACGTGCGCGTTGAATGACGCCGCTGATGTCACGGTGTGAGTTATGTGAGAGTTGTTTAGGTCCACGGAGAGACCGAGCGGTCGTGCATCACTGAGCATCTCTCTCATCTCTTCTCATCTGAGGACATGTCAGCTGGTTGGATGTTGGATGCTTTCCGTCTGACACACACACACCACACACACACACTTACACATACACACTCTCTCTCTGTCTGTCTCTGTTTCACTCACACAGACACACTTACACCCACTTACACACACACAATCTCTCTGTCTCTGTTTCACACACAACACACACACACACACACACACACACACACACATCACCGCTATGTTGTCATTGCTGCTGCGCCACATCGTCACCCTCCTCCTCCTCTTCCTCCTCCTCCACGGCGTGGGCTTCCTCATGGATCACGACCACCGAAGTCTCTCTCTAGTGATGCTATGTAGTGGGGGGGGCTTCTTGGCTTGCTAGGGTTGATCAGAAGACCGAATTGAGTGCCTGATTGTTTCCTGGATGGCTGCGTCGTGACTTGATAGCTGGCTGGCTGGCTGGCTGGTTGGCAGGGGAAGGCTTACTTCTTTCAGTTTACAGCCAGCAACTGTAAAGAGATCCCTTGATGGTTAATGTGACACTGCATGAATGCTATGTATGTAGTTTCACAGAAGATGGCCTCAGCCTTATCAAGTTGCCAGACCACAGCTCATCGGACTCATCATGGTGTCATGTCAACAGTTGTCAAGCTGCCCATGAGCAAGGCACGGTTGACAGGATGTCAGTGTGTGACATGGCATGACATATGACATGGTATAGCTTTTTACTGTGCTCAAAACGTTGATGATGCAAACTGGGATAGATCTATAGAATGTGTATCACTATAATGGTTAGTCATACTTATTTTGTTGCACAATCACACAGCCAATCATAATTGATTTCGATTATACTTTGAAATACATTGAGAATGTCTCGTTTAAGTTGTTTCATTAGCTTCTCCACTTTATTGATTATGCACCTCTATACTATACCTATATTTATATTTATGTATTTAATGATTCATATTCATGTATAAAACGATAGTGTTGTAAAAATGTTACATTGATAAAGATAATTTGTTCCGATAAAAGAGAAAATGTTCTGTTTACAATTCTGTTTTGTTTGCCTATTTGTTATTTATTTACATGTTTGAAACATGTACAAGAGTAAGAAATGTGTCTCCTCTCCTCCTTCAGACAGACCATCATCATGTCGGGAAACAACCTAGTTTTACCCATAGTGCTTTGGGGCCGCACGGCTCCGACTCACTGCATCAGCAGCCTGCTGGTGATGGACGACTTCGGGACCATCATCACCGGCTGTCATGATGGACAGATCTGTCTCTGGGACATGACACTTGAGCTACAGGTAAATATGGCACTTATAACACCTGAGCTACAGGTAAATATGATGGTTATAACACCTGAGCTACAGGTAAATATGATGGTTATAACACCTGAGCTACAGGTAAATATGTTAGTTATAACACCTGAGCTACAGGTACATGATACAGGTTGATGATTACACCTGAAGTTGATTACACCTGACCTCTGATGAATATGAGAATTACCACGTGAACTCGTGCCCAATTTGATGAAGACGACGACGATGATGGTGGTGGTTAGATTCTTAGCATGGTACGTAGCTTCATATATTAATCTATTCTTCCTCTCTTTCCCCCTCTGTCTCAGATCTGTCCCAGAGCTATGCTGTTTGGTCACACGGCCTCCATCACCTGTCTGTCCAAGGCCAGCACCTGCAGTGACAAACAGTACATCGTCAGTGCTTCAGAGAGTGGGTGAGTTCACTTTCAGTCAGCACACACACACACCACCAGGTGAGGCCAGATGTGGTCACCTTTGTTGTTAGATTGCTTTTAAAGCACCTTTAGTCACTTTACTTCTAACTTCGTGTGGACACAAGCTTGCTGCAGAAGCAAGCTTGTGAAGCAGCAGCAGCTCTAAACACTCGGACCACAGGAGTATTTTTGTTGTCCTGTGCCCCATACACAGCACGACTCCAGGACAATATAATATACTATGTAACCGTTTTTTGAGTAATCAGTGTTATTGACACGATCAGTTAATCGAGCCCTTCTGCCAAGCTTGCAAGTCCTCCAACCCGACTGCTGCCAGACAGGCTGTCACATTTTTTATTTTAGCTAGCTCACTTGTGTTGATTGCGCTAGCGGCCATTTTACCTCCTTCACTAGGCTCAAGCCTCGTGCTCAAGCACATCCCGCTGATTGGCATCAGATCAAATGCTCTAGCCTCAAATGACAGCAGTGGACAGTAAGCACCACCCCATATCAGTGGCACTTAGAGAAATTTGAATAATTGTGAAATAAAATGAAACAAGCGTGTATAACGAGAGATCTATTTTAAGATGCTATTGATATGAACACGTAATCATTTTATACAACCGTGATAAACCGTTAATAATAAAAAAAGAAATCGTAAAATCGCCCAACCTGCTTTGAGACCCCTTCCTGATGATGTCACGAATCCTGTGTGTTTCCAGGGAGATGTGTTTATGGGATGTAAATGATGGCCGCTGCATTGAGTTCACTAAACTGGCTTGTGCACACACTGGCATACAGGTAAGGACACACACACACACACACACATGCATGCACGCACGCACGTTTGACATCATTTTGAAATGATCTGTCATAGCCCCCCTCTTCCGCGACCTCCACTGGCTCCCGGTAATCACTCGCATTAGATTCAAGACACTGGTACTGACCTTCATGGCTGTCAACGGAACTGCCCCTACCTACCGCCAAACGTTAGTCAGACCCTACGCCCCAGCCCGAGCACTCCGCTCTACAACTTCCGGCTCATGTCAGGACGGCCGAGTCGCTCGCCAGCTTCCGCAAGAGACTCAAGACCCACTTGTTCAGAGTTCACCTGGACTCTGCATAACACCCCCCTCCCCCCCACCCCCACCCTCCTCTGATAATCCTAACACTAACCTGAGTGTTTGTACGTCTTGGCATTTATTAATGGCACTTAGCATTGTTGTTCGTTCTCAGATGTTGGTAGCATGCTTGGAATTGCACGCCTGGCCAGCTACTTATGCAGGCAACTTAGCAATTATGAAACTCGTTTTATTCGTCTCGTAAATTATGAATGCTTGAAAACAGCTCTATTCCTATCTTTATGTACCACAGTGATATATTGCTGTCTCCTTCAACAAATGTACTCTTTGTAAGTTGCTTTGGATAAAAGTGTCTGCCAAATGCCCTAAATGTAAAATAGGTAGGTAAGTTTGCACATACTAGGGAATAGAAAACTTTGCCACAGTAAAATAAATTAAATACATGATACATACAATATAAAAGGTGGTGAGGAAAGCGGCAGTGCTGGAGGAGAGTGGACGCGTTCCTGTGAGCTCTGCGCAGTATTTTTTGTTTTATAGTGTAGTTTAATCTAGTTGTATTTATTACCATGTGTGCGAAAGTGGTTATCACATACGATTGCCAAACACTCTTGGACTTACGGAACATTTCAGTAGATTCAGTCGGGAATGCAGACTAGAAGAAACAAAAGGACTTACCTGTGTCAGCATAGAGGCATGACTACTACAGTGGTGTGTGCTAAGTTGGCCCATAAGGTACTTAGCTACACCTGCTTCAACAGTGCCATGTGAGAGACTGTTTTCTCTGGCAGGTCACATTGTGCAGAAGAAGAGGTCATCTCTGTCATCTGAAAATATCAACAAGCTAGTCTGCCTGAGCAACTGGTAGAGAAGAGTAGACTTTAGGTTGACTGGAGTCATGTCATGAGATGCTATAATGAAGTAAAAAACCCCCAGTTTGTGATGCATTTCTTTATTACACCACACATGTATTTGTTTTATCTCCGTCAAAATACAAAATAAAGGTAAATACTAGTATTTTAAATTTGTGATTAATCATGATTAATCACAGATTATTATTGTTTTATTATTATTATTCATTTTTTTTAATTGATTGACACCACTAATATATACACATAACAGTCCATACAGTACACATATTGTTGATGTGATGTGTGTTTGTGTGCAGTTCTACCAGTTCTCCCTCGGGGTGGAGAGGGAGGGCCGGCTGCTGTGTCACGGTCATTACCCAGAGATCCTCGTGGTGGACGCCACCAGCCTGGAGGTGCTCTACTCGCTGGTGTCAAAGATCTGTCCTGACTGGATCAGCTCCATGAGCATTATACGCTCCCACCGCACCCAAGGTTAGATAAATATATGTATATCTATACAGTATATACTTCCACTATAACTCACTCAACATTTATCTTTCTCCGTATTGCAATGTCTCTCTCTCCCTGTCTCTGTCTCTCTCCATCTCTCTGTCTCTCCCCAACAGAGGACACGGTGGTGGCGGTGTCTGTGACGGGCATACTGAAAGTCTGGATCGTCACCGCTGAGGTCAGCAGTATGCAGGTACAGAACCCACAACCTCTCTTGGCTGAGAGTCACACCCCCTCTCCACCAGACTGTCCTGCAGTCAACAGTTTACACTCCAGTCCGCTGCTACAGTCCTTCTCCACCACTTTGGACTTTCAGGAGGGCTGTCCTTGAACCTATCGTTGAAAAACTCACAGTAAATACTGCCCAGCATCTACCCGGACAGCATCTATCAGGCACGCAACGGATGAACCACGAAAAAGCTATACCACTGGAAGAAAAACGAACAAACAAATCCCGTCAACTATTTACATCAGTTGTGACACAGATATGCAGCATTTTCCAATAGCATTTGTGGTGGTGAAAGAAAGGTATTGTGTACATTATCCTGGCATTAAAGGTTCTGTGAACATTATCCTGGTGGTAAAGGTAATGTGTACATTATCCTGGTGGTAAAGGTAATGTGTACATTCTCCTGGTGGTAAAGGTAATGTGTCCTCCTCCAGGACCTGGACCCAGTGTTCGAGGAGGAGTCCAAGCCCATCTACTGTCAGGGCTGCCGCACGGTCTCCTTCTGCGCCTTCACCCAGAGCAGCCTGCTGGTGGTCTGCTCCAAGTACTGGAGGGTAATACTACACATTAATACTACAGTAATACTACAATACAACCCAGAGCAGCCTGCTGGTGGTCTGCTCCAAGTACTGGAGGGTAATACTACACATTAATACTACAGTAATACTACAATACAACCCAGAGCAGCCTGCTGGTGGTCTGCTCCAAGTACTGGAGGGTAATACTACACATTAATACTACAGTAATACTACAATACAACCCAGAGCAGCCTGCTGGTGGTCTGCTCCAAGTACTGGAGGGTAATACTACACATTAATACTACAGTAATACTACAATACAACCCAGAGCAGCCTGCTGGTGGTCTGCTCCAAGTACTGGAGGGTAATACTACACACTTATACTACAGTAATACTACAATACAACCCAGAGCAGCCTGCTGGTGGTCTGCTCCAAGTACAGGAGGGTAATACTACACATTCATACTACAGCAATACTTCATTACAAGACAGAGCAGCCTGCTGGTGGTCTGCTCCAAGTACTGGAGGGTAATACGACAGTACTACACGGTAATCCTGTGTGTCGTGTTGCAGGTGTTTGATGCCGGGGACTACTCCCTGCTGTGCTCGGTGGCCAGTGAGAGCGGCCAGGCCTGGACAGGAGGAGAGTTCCTCGCTGCTGATAAAGTCATCATCTGGACTGAAGATGGCTGCAGCTGCATCTATACTCTACCTCCCAGGTAATCCCTCTCTCCAGGTAACCCCTCCCTCTCTCCAGGTAACCCCCCCCCCCCTCTTTCCAGGTGACCTGTCCTTCTGTCCATGTAACACCTCAACCCCTCTCTCCAGGTAGCCCCTCCCCCCCTCTTTCCAGGTGACTTCTCCTTCTCTCCATGTGACACCTCCACCCCCTCCTTCTCTCCAGATAACCCCTCCCTCCCTCTATCCAGGCAACCCCTCCGCCTCCTCCCTCTCTCCGGGTAACCCCTCCCTCCTTCTCTCCAGGTAACCCCTCCCTCCTTCTCTCCAGATAACCCCTCCCTCTCTCTCTCCAGGTAACCCCTCCGCCTCCTCCCTCCCAAGGGTAACCCTCCCTCCTCCCTCCCTCTCTCCAAGTAACCCTCCCTCTTGCCGGTCTCTCTCCTCCCTTCCCCTCTATGTGTCCATAATATATGTGTCTGTGTGTGTGTCTTCCAGCTGTTGGCCTGCTAGTGCCTGTGTGTGTTAATGTGTGTGTTAATGTGTGTGTGTTTCTGTGTGTTTGTTCCAGCTGTCTGCCTGCTAGTGAACATTTCCGCAGTGATGTGGGAAAGACCAAGGAGGCCTCCATCCCTCCTCTCATCTACCAGCATTACAGAGCGTACTGACAACAGGTACACACACACACACACACACACACACACACACACACACACACACACACACACACACACACACACACACACACACACATTAACACACAAGAGAATGTGTGTCCAGCAATAACGTGTTGTTGTTTATTTTGATTGAAACAAATAGTAATAGTAGTATTTTCCAGAGATTAGCTATGATTATGTTTGGCCTGTCATGGTAGGAATTTTGAAAATGAATCATTTACATTATCCAAATTGGATTCATGTCTTTTAATTAAAAAGTAACTAGATAGTTATTTCTACGCTGTATGGTGGCACTATATCTCAGCGCATTTTCCAGATGGAGAACTGTAAAGTCTCAGGTGAAATCTCAATCAAATCAAATACAATTAAAAAGAAACAAAAAAAAGGTGCAATACTAAATCAACTCCACTAATATATTTTAAAATGACTACTTGTAGCTTTTTTTAATTGAACGGCTTCATAAGCTTTACATGTGTATATTTTCTGCCTACTTTATGTTCTAACTTTATTTGTGTCCATGTTATAGATTTCAGTTAGGACTCTCACATACATGGATTATGCCGGCTTCTGTGTACAAATTGAACGCCCTTGGGGATATAGTTGTTTGTTTCAATGTTTGACCTCTTAGACGGATGTAAGGCAGCTAAATGGCGCTAGCTTCTCTGCATTTTTAGCAGTTGGCTCAAAAATAGCTAATACACAACATGGATTATTATTGGGGTGATTTTTTTTGGACAAATATGTCATTGTTAACAGCTAATTACTGTTGGGATCATGCAAGTGAACTCAAGTCTACATAACTCAAGTCCACAGTCAACAAGTTATTAGTAAACTTCATTAGTAATATTCCCTGTCAGTTTTCCGGGCGAAAGCCGTGACGACATTACTCTTGGACTTGATTTGAGTGGATTGAACATACAGTGGTTAACGAGCGAAAATCAAGCATTCCCACTGACGTACAGTACATAGGCTAACCCAAGCCTCGATCCACAGCACTATTGCCCATTCTGGCTCATGTTAGGGCTTAGTGTTTAGCTTGCATGATAAGGTAATATTATTGGTATGGACTTTATTATTGGTATGACTTGATTCATCCTCAGGGCTATGGAGTTAATTTGGCCCTTCAGATCTCTTCATAGGATCCGGCATAATCCGTGTTTCTGAGCCTCGGCCTCTGTGTGGTTTTTTGTTGATTCTCAGATTTAATTTAGTGTTTGCTGACTTTGTGTTTTGTAAAATTGTCTGTGCCCTTTATTGTTATTTTTGTTACTATTTTTGTTACCTTTATTTTACTTATGGTTTTTGTTGTTCCTGCTGCGCTCCCTCCCTCCCGGCTCCTCTCAGAGCAAGGGGGGAGGCGGTGAGGAGGAGGAGAAGGAGGAGAAGGTGGTTGAGGAGGGGATGTGTCTCCCTGCCCTTGGGTGCGACATGGAGCTCTACACCCCAGAGCTGCTATTCTGCCACCGGCCTCTAGAGGCACCAGTAAGCCCCAAAAAGAAAAACTATTGGGAAAAAGGCGGGAAGAAGGGAAGTTTTCTGACTGAAACTGTAAAATCAACAGCCGCCATTTGGAAAAGGGCATAAAGGGGGAAAAATATTGGGTGATTGGCATGCAATTTTCTGGGTATAAAGATTTTTATATTTGTAAAATCCGGCTTTTTCATTTTACAATTTTCTCAGAAGGTGGAGCCCAAAGAGGATCATTCTCTATTCAGCAGGGGGAGCTCTTTAAAATAAGCAAATAAGAAACATTATTACATTTCAGTAGTACCACGTTATAGATGTGCCATCATAGAATAATGCAGGATAACATTAGATGTATTTACATTGCCATAGAACAGAGCAATCTAATCTGTTTACTTCATCCTAGAACAGTAATAAGTAGGTTTACATTATCATATAACATTATTAAATAAGTTACATTATCGTAGAATAGTTATAAGTCAGTTTACATTATCCTAGAACATTCCTAAGTAGGTTTACATTAACCGAGAACATTAATAAGTAGGTTTACATTATCACAGAACAGTAATGAGTAGGTTTACATTGTCATAGAAGAGTAGATCAGTATTAACTAGGTTTACATTATCAGAGAACAGTAATAAGTAGCTTTACATTATCATAGAACAATATTAATTAACTTATTAACTAACTTACATAATCCTAGAACAGTGTTAAGTGGGGTTATGTTATGTTATCCTAAAATAGTATGGTTAAGTACAGTAAATGTACAGCCTAGAATGGTATTAAGTAAGTTTACATTATCTAAGAACACAGCAGTTATTTAGTTACATCTTCACATTCTAGTCCGCCTGCTGGGAGTGTTCCTTGTGCTTCCTTCCCGTCTTCCTGCCTGCCTGACTGACTGGGCCATGACTGACTGGTCCATGAATGACTGACTGGTCCATGACTGACTGACTAGTCCATGACTGATAGGCTGGCTGACTGACTTGACCATGACTGGCTGACTGACTGGTCCATGACTGCTAGCTGGCTGACTGACTTGTCTATAACTGCCTCACTGGCTAGCTGGCTGACTAAA
The DNA here is from genome assembly GCA_002895965.2 of Coryphaenoides rupestris. Lineage (NCBI taxonomy): Eukaryota > Metazoa > Chordata > Actinopteri > Gadiformes > Macrouridae > Coryphaenoides > Coryphaenoides rupestris. The sequence goes on along the minus strand of PIJE02000963.1, from coordinate 102,767 downwards.
CAATGGAGGAAATGATTCACACACTGACTTGGCTTGTTCACTGACTCTCCTTCTGACTGACTGGCCTGATTGGTGTCCCCCCTTGAACCTTACCATGGCCTGCCTGGCTCCATGCTCTGTCCCCACTAAAGACAACACTGCCATCACCCTCCTCATCTATCTTCATAACAAGATGAAGATGCATGCAAGTCCCCTAACTGCTTCTGTCATGTAACTTTACCTAAAGCCATTGTGATGAGTCTTCCCAGAGGGGAAGACATTATTTAGGTTGTGACAAGAGATGGCTGGGCACTAAGGATACAGATTGGTTAATGGTGTGCTCTTGGTCTAATGACTCGCTACAGACTACAACACCATCGTGTTGAGAGGAACAATGATGGAGCATATGAAGTAATATGGTGTAAAATCTCCATCACTAGTCAGTTAGTTTTAACCTTCAGGGAGACCCAGCTGGGTCGAGCTCTGATTGGGTTGCCTTTGCTGTGCAGAGTGTGCTGTGTTGAGTTTCATCATACCACTAACCCCACCCATCTGTTACACCAGGTATCTCATCCAGCTCTGTACTATTGGGGGGGGGAGGCTTGTTTGTTCGGTGTTCTGCTTTCAAAAACTATTTTAAGCTTCATTGGTATTCCCATCTCTTTACCGCCGCTGTGTTTGGAGCTGGTGTGTGTGGGGATTGGTTTTCTTTCTGGTGGAACTTTGCATTGCGATGCTGTCCTCCAGATCACCGGGTAACATCCTGGTTATTTCTACACAGCGAGACGCCAGCCATCCTCCACTTCACTACATCTCCTCCTCGCACACAACCTCCCAGACCATCACACAGACCAAACTCAACCCATCGTCAGCTAGCCTCTATCCCGGTCATACATTTTGTATCACTACACACCAGCCCACGAGAGCCAAGTGTTAGAATACCTGAACCGTAATTGTTTAGTTGCTGATTGCCTAATGTGGGAGAGGGGGGGGTGAGGGGAAAGGAAGGGGAGTTGAAGCTAACGCTAGTCACAGGTGTACTGGGCACCCATCCGTGCGAGGGGTAAAACATGCGCAGAACCCAGCTCCATCTATTTCCGTCCCTTCACTAGAGGAACTTTCCGATTTTCAACTGGCTTTGTTTAATTTAAATTTGAGTAGTAAACAATGTTACCTGTCCTCAAAAGTTGCCATCTTACCCCAACTCCGTCGTTAACTAGTTGGGGTAAGACTTTGCGTCTGTACTGAGCTGTGCACCAACAGAATGCATTTTTTTCATTTTATCTGGCAAAGCTGGGTTTAGATGGCAGTTCTGCAGACCTCGGTTTAGGTCTTTTTATCTTGCACGGGTGGGTGCTCACATCCTTCGAGTCGTTTCTTGCACGGTTGGGGTGGATCCGTATAAGGGGTCTCTTCTGAAGCTCTCAAGGAAGTATTGACGTTAAACAAGTCTCTGTGATCAATGATCGTAACATAGTTTACTGCCCATTTAAACCGGGGAGAGGATCATTATCTTGTTTACAGTCTACGACTACACCACCAAACTAACCGTCTGACTATCAACATGAAGACCACAAATAATCCCCATAACAGCATCAGGGTGTCTGGGCAGTAACGCCGTGATTTCAGGGTCTGGGGGGATTAGGCTAAATATTGGATTCAGGTTTAGTTTAAAGATTTAGCAGGAACACACTAGTACTGCCAACATTAGTGTCCGTTCTCCATCTGGGTTTGGGATATGATTTCCACCAGCTGTGCTCTAACAGCTTCTCTTTAGCTGTACTTTATTTTAGAGTCTATGTCTGCGATCTGATGTGAGTTCTCCTCCTCTCAGCTCCTCATCTGTCCTCCCGTCACACGCTTCTTCTACGGGAGACGAGATCCCTTTCCACAAGCTGCTGGTCCAGGGGGACTCTGCTGGACGTCTGTCCCCTGTGGAGCGTGCCTGATACCTGCCCAAGCAGTCCTCCCTACAGGTAACTAATACCTGCACCAAGCAGTCCTCCCCTAACAGGTACTATACCTGCACCAAGCGTCAGGCAAGGTATAGCAATGATAACCATATAGTTTATCATTGATATGGTCTATTTGACCAAAAGGATTAGAGCTGGACAACAGTTTTCTGCAGCAAAGCTTGTGACTGGTTATAATATCTTACCACAAGTAAAGTGACAAAGTGTTATATATTATTGTGAAGAAAGTCATGTGTAGCAGGGATCCTACCACAATGCCACATAATGTGGCTTTAGTTCGGGGCTCCTCCAAGGACACAGGTCACAAACCTGTGTTTACAGCCAACCCCCCTACCACTCCTTCCTGGAGACCAGAGACCGTGTAACTCAAAGTATATCCATCCACCAACCTGCACTACGACTTAAAACCCTGTACTTTAACCGATATCCACTATCGATAATTGTCCGGTGTAAACCATTTTGAGAAAGGGGGCCGTTATTTCAAAGCATATCTGCGACTGGTTCTAACCAATTTGTCCACCTGTCCAGAGTTGCAGGTGTCCTCCACCATCAGTCTCCAGGAAGCGTTTGATAAGCGAGTCCTTTGTCTGCTGGGATCATCGACCAGCTCAGTGTCCCGCCAGGAGGAGAGGAACCCATTAAGGTCTGCTCCTAGAACCCCAGGAATCCGTTTTTTACTCCAGTCGAACCTGAGAACCCTGTTCTTTTACTCCAGAAAGCTAAAGGTATCTAGTTTTTTACTCCAGTAGAACTCTGTCGACCCTGTTCGTGCTGGGTGTCCTTGCCAGGTGACGGCCAGCGTCTACATCCCTCCCAGGACGCCTCGTCTGCGGCCGTGAGGACGGTAGCATCATCCTGGTCCCTGCACACAGACTGCTATCGTTCAGCTGCTGCAGGGAGAACACATGCTGAGGAGAGGTGAATACTCTACCTGCTTTATATAATTTACAAACTACTATACTTCGATGTCAGCTGAGATGGTTCGGGCATCTGATTAGGATGCCCCCCGGGCGCCTCCCTTTGGAGGTTTTCCGGGCACGTCCAACTGGGAGGAGACCCCGGGGCAGACCCAGAACCCGCTGGAGAGATTATATATCTCGTCTGGCCTGGGAACGCCTCGGGATCCCCCAGGAGGAACTAGAGAGTGTGGCTGGGGAGAAGGAAGCCTGGGCGGCCCTGCTTAGCCGGCTGCCACCGCGACCCGGCCCCGGATAAGCGGACGCAAATGGATGGATGGATGATGGATTCGATACCACTATCGGCCAGCTACTGCAGGAAAAAAAACATGTTGAGGAGAGCTGTACACTCTAAATGCATACATACCACTGTAGTGATGGTTGCTGCTACTCACCAGGGCTTTCCAGGGCTCCTCCAATATCAGTTGAATGTTGAATAAACAGGTTTATTGTAGACAGCAGTTGGTAACTGTGTGTGTTGATGGCTGGTTTAACCTGTGTGTAGGGAAGGACCCAATGCTGGACTATGTACTGTAGCTGCTGGCTAGGTGGATTGCGTTCGCCCTTGGGTGACTAGAACATAGAAATGGAGATGGAGGTGGAGCTGAGGTAGACTTTATTCTTATGTGTGTGTGTCTGAAACAGAACATGAATACAGAACAATTACAACAAGTACTTATGGCTGGATATAGTGAACACAATGCAACAACAAACAAGTGTCAACAGTCTGATTGCCTAATTACTATAAATTGACAAACCTCTTTTCTTACTGAGTGAGTGTGTGTGTGTGTACGTGTATATACAGTTAAAAAGTTTACATACACTTGTAAAGAACATGTATGTCATGGCAGTCCAGAGTTTCCAATCATTTCTACAACTCTTATTTTTCTGTGATAGAGTGATTGGAGCACATACTTCTTTGTCACAAAAAACATTCATGAAGTTTGGTTCTTTTCTGAATTTGTTATGGGTCTACTGAAAATGTGACCAAATCTGCTGGGTCAAAAATATACATACAGCAATGCTGATATTTGGTTTCATGTCCCTTGGCCATTTTCACCTCAATTAGGTGCTTTTGGTAGCCATCCACAAGCTTCTGGCAAGCTTCTGGTTGAATCTTTGACCACTCCTCTTGACAGAATCGGTGCAGTTCAGCTACATTTGTTGGCTTTCTGACATGGACTTGTTTCTTCAGCACTGTCCACATGTTCTGGATGGGGTTTAAGTCAGGACTTTGGGAAGGCCATTCTAAAACCTTCATTCTAGCCTGATTTAGCCATTCCTTTACCACTTGTGATGTGTGTTTGGGGTCATTGTCCTGTTGGAACACCCAACTGCGCCCAAGACCCAACCTTCTGGCTGATGATTTTAGGTTCCCCTGAAGAATTCATAAAAGAACCAAACTACCTTGTCCAAGGCTAACACATGCTCCCTCTCTCTCTCCACAGGCTGGCCGCCCCACCGCACCCTCCGTGGTCATGGTAACAAGGTGACCTGCGTGCTTTACCCTCACCAGGTGTCCCCGCGCTACGACCAGCGCGCCCTGGTCTCCGGCGGGGTGGACTTCTCCGTCATCGTGTGGGACATCTTCACCGGGGAGATGAAGCACATCTTCTGTGTCCACGGCGGCGAGATCAGCCAACTCATCGTTCCCCCTGAGAACTGCAGCGTAAGATTCACACACACGGACCACTCTCTACTGTGTTCGTCAAGTTTGACCGATGATCCTCTTTAAGCAATACATTCCAAACAACATACAGCTTTTATATTGTTTTGTTTAACTAGGTCAGTCTCAGTGAGATAGAGATGAAAGACTGACCTGGTCAAGAAAGCAGCAAGAACAATAGCAGAAAGCCAATAAACACTTAACATTTAATGCATTATTAGACTGTATTACGAATAAAACGCGTGTTATTAGAATGTATTAAGAAAACACACACACACACAGTTTGCCAGATATCTGCTAATTATGTGCTGGGGAAAACAATCAAAGTTTATTATGTGTATCCATGGAGATGGCATTAATAACAATATGCTTAAGACACACACGCACATGGCATAGAGCAGTCCTATTCACTAAATCCAAGATTCCTTAGTGAATTCATTGTTGTTGCCAACAATGAATGAGCTATAATTTCGTGACCTCACCAGGTACAGAGAACAGTGACCTATCACACTCAGACAGGTCAGACTTCATTAAGCTATAATGTTGCATACAATATATATCTCTGTGTATCTCTGTCTTTCTCTGTGTGTCTCTCTCTCTCTCACACACTCTCTCTGTCTCTCTCTCTCTCTGTGTCACTCTCCACCTCTACCTCTCTCTCCACCTCTACTGCAGACACGGGTGCAGCACTGCGTGTGCTCGGTGGCCAGCGACCACTCGGTGGGGCTGCTGAGTCTGCGGGAGAGGAAGTGCATCATGCTGGCCTCCAGACACCTCTTCCCCATCCAGGTGATTAAGTGGAGGCCCGCTGACGACTACCTGGTGGTGGGCTGCTCCGACGGCTCCGTCTACGTCTGGCAGATGGACACTGGTGAGAGCGCAGCGGGGGGGCGCGGGGCAAACTATGGAAAGCAAAGCCAATGCTGTGGCCTTGACATGTCTTGTTCCGTTTTCGGTTGTACTAAAAGACACGGCACACTCTCGTCACTTCCGTCTGCTGGTTGCAAAGGCTTCAAAACATGAGTCCACAAACCAACTGGTGACCAACAGTGTGTCAATCAGGGTATTGGACCTCCCAGCCCAGAGGTTCTGGGTTTGAACCGCCATGTCTGCAGTCTACCTGTAGGCATTTCCTCCTCCTCCTCCTCCTCCTGTTCTCTCCTCCTCTCTTCACACCTTCCTCCAATGCGGTCTTCTTCCTCCTCCCATCTTTCTCTTCCCTCCCCCCTCAAGAGCACTTCAGTTGTAACACTGTAATTGCTGAGGCAGGAAGTTGTAGGAGAGATTACTCTGGCTACCTCGTGTCTGTTGGCACAGGCGCTGGTGTAATGTACTGTAGCTTCATAGCAGCGTGGCTAACTAGCATCCCTTACCGCTGGTGTAATGTACTGTAGCTTCATGACAGTGGAGCTAACTAGCATCTGTTAGCAGATACCCTGGTGTCATGTACTGTTGCTTCATATGGGCAGCAGTGCCATTTCGAGAGAAGAAGCCAACTTTAAACACGTCAAACATAATACTAAATAATTATGAAGTAAACGTGTTTATTTGTAAAAAAAAAAAATAAAAATCGTTCCTATTTGTTATTTTTGTGCGAATATAATACGTTTCGTCTGCTTCCTGTAATGATATCTATACAGTTGTGGTCAAAAGTTTACATGCACTTGTAAAGAACATCCACAAGCTTCTGGCAAGCTTCTGGTTGAATCTTTGACCACTTCTCTTGACAGAATCGGTGCAGTTCAGCCAAATTTGTTGGCTTTCTGACATGGACTTGTTTCTTCAGCACTGTCCACATGTTCTTGATGGGGGTTTAAGTCAGGACTTTGGGAAGGCCATTCTAAAACCTTAATTCTAGCCTGATTTAGCCATTCCTTTCCCACTTGTGATGTGTGTTTGGGGTCATTGTCCTGTTGGAACACCCAACTGCGCCCAAGACCCAATCTTCTGGCTGATGATTTTGGGTTCTCCTGAAGAATTTGGAGGTAAACCTCCTCCTTCATTATTCCATTTACTTTCTGTAAAGCACCAGGTAGGCATTGTGTTAAAGGCCTCACATTCTCTCCTCCAAACATGTTTCTGGTCATTGTGGCCAAAGAGCTCCATTTTTGTTTCCTCCAGAAGGCCTTTTCTTTGTCCATGTGATCAGCAGCAAACTTCAGTCGAGCCTTAAGGTGCCGCTTCTGGAGCGAGGACTTCCTTCTTGCATGGTAGCCTCTCAGCCCATGGCGATGTAAAACACACTTGACTGTGGACACTGACACCTGTGTTCCAGCAGCTTCTAATTCATTGCAGACCTGCTTTTTGGTGGTTCTCGGTTGACTCTTGACCATCCTGACCAATCTTCTCTCAGCAGCAGGTGATAACTTGCGTTTTCTTCCTGATCGTGGCAGTGACACAACTGTTCCATGCACTTTATACTTACGAACAATTGTTTGCACAGTTGATCTCGGGACATGTAGCTGCTTTGAAATTGCTCCAAGTGACTTTCCTGACTTGTTCAAGTCAATGATCCGCTTTTTCAGATCCGTGCTGAGCTCCTTTGACTTTCCTTTGACTAGTGTTTGTGTCTGAGTCTAATGATTGTATCATGAGTCCTATTTAAATGGGCTCAGAGAAGTCACCAGCTGTAGTCAATCAGAATCACTCACAAGAAGTTAAGAGGCCACAAAGCTAATTTGATTGACACAACTTTCTACATCACCTAAATTGATAATTCATGTTGCTCAAAGAACCAAACTTCATGAATGTTTTTGCTCCAATCACTCTATCACAGAAAAATAAGAGTTGTAGAAATTATTGGAAACTGGACTGCCATGACAATTTTGTTTTAATCACCAGCTGCCACGCAGGATAGTGCAGCAGGTAAAGCATATCGCTAATCTCTAATAATAATGTATGATGTAAGGCTGTATTGCCTTGAAATGATGGGGCCACTGACGTGTGTGTGTGTGTGTGTGTGTGTGTGTGTGTGTGTGTGTGTGTGTGTGTGTGTGTGTGTGTGTGTGTGTGTGTGTGTGTGTGTGTGTGTGTGTGTGTGTGTGTGTGTGTGTGTGTGTGTGTGTGTGTGTGTGTGTGTGTGTGTGTGTTGTGCCGGGAGATTGCAGGGTAGCTAAGTGTGAAATTAAGAAGAGCGTGTGTGTACTGAGGCGTTCGACATGTCATTGGGCGATTTCTCTCTGGTCCTCCATCTCACACACACACACACACACACACACACACACACACACGTATGCTCTGAAAGGTGTAATGATATACTTTGTGGTGTGCTGGGGATTCTCTATGAGCCTCCAGCTCAGCTCAGAATGATGTCTTTCTTACCTCATTAATAGAGTCTCTATTTATCACATGCTGGTCACATGTCTAGTGTTCTCCTGCCTTGGTCAGTAGACGGGCTGTTTTCAATAGACAGGCTGTGGTCTGTGTGTCGGTCAGTAGACAGGCTGTCTTCAATAGACAGGCTGTGGTCTGTGTGTCGGTCAGTAGACAGGCTGTCTTCAATAGACAGGCTGTGGTCTGTGTGTCGGTCAGTAGACAGGCTGTCTTCAATAGACAGGCTGTGGTCTGTGTGTCGGTCAGTAGACAGGCTGTCTTCAATAGACAGGCTGTGGTCTGTGGGTCGTTCAGTAGACCACCCGTCTTATATTATGTTTTGCTATATTATGTTATATTATAATAGTTATAGTTCTGATAGTTATATTGGTGTGTTATGTTATATTATGATGGTTATATCGGTGTGTTGATGTGTTATATTCATATATTGTTATGTTGTGTCTCTAGGCGCTCTGGACCGCTGTGTGATGGGCATCACCGCAGTAGAGATCCTGAATGCGTGCGATGAGCTGGCTCCGGCCACAGTGGATACCCTCAGCCACCCAGCGGTCAACCTGAAGCAGGCCATGAGCCGCCGCAGCCTGGCTGCTCTGAAGAACATGGCCCAGCACAAGCTCCACACCCTGGCCTCCAACCTGCTGGCCGCTGACAGTCAAGACAGTAACACCACACACACACACACACACACACACACACACACACACACACACACACACATCATACACACACACACACACACACACACACACACACACACACACACACTCAGGGTCAGATTGTTGGCCATAGTCTCAGACCAATTAAAACCTCCCGGAGATGAAGCAAAGGTCACAGCTCTGGCTATTCTGTCTCTTTCTTTGTGTGTGTGTGTGTGTGTGTGTGTGTGTGTGTGTGTGTGTGTTAAATGTCACCATGAGAACATGAAACAATAAAAGCCAGCGTGAGGATTGTCCTCTCCGGGCTTCCACTAAATCCCACCATGACTCTGTCCTCTGGCTCAAAGGTCAGGGGTCAGCCAATCAGCATGTCATATCTGCATAGGGGGCTTTTATTCAGAAATAACCACTGGTCTAGTGATGAGAAGTATTAAAGTATTATTGACGTACGTGTGTGTGTGTTGTCAAAAGACCAGCAATCACACGGCATCTCTCTCTCTCGCACCTCTCTCTCTCTCTCTCATCCCTTTCTCTGTCTCTTGCCCGCTTTCTCTCTTTCTCTCCATTTCTCTCTCTCACATATGTCTTTCTCACTCTCACACTCTCTCTCTCTTTCTCTCTCTGATTCCTCTCAGATATAAACTCACATAATGATTTGACACCCCCCCACTGACGCCTGCAAGATGCTTGGTGTGTGTGTGTGTCATCGTGCATGTGTGTGTGTACCCTGCTGTGTGTAATGGCAGACAATGATTGTGAAATGCCGTACAAATGACCTGGCTATTACATGGGGTGTATGTGTTGCTAAATGCTCTTGGTGTGTGTGAGAGCGAGAGAGAGAGAAAGACAGGGAGAGAGAGTATCTGTCCTATAGTTTTAATACTGTTTTATTCCTTTTGGTAATATGAAACTCACTCAGAGAGGAGACGGCTTGCTGAGTGGTTATTAATCCCGATAGAGGGGAAGAACACATTATTTATAAAAACGGATAGTCCCGATCCTTGATTATGATTGGCTGAGCCACGTTCGATGCCGTGGTAATATACTCTGTAACCTTACACTACTACATTCTACTATATGATCGCCAATTAAGCTGTTGTTATGCAATCTTTCAGCATGCTTTCCACCCTTAATTTGTCAATATGTTTACGTGCACACTGATATTCCACTATTATTCTGAATATGACAATATTCAAATTTGATACGAGTCATGTAAACAGCATATTCCGTTTGGATATTCCGAATGAGGGCTTATTCTGAAGGTACCATTTTGCGATTAAGACATGTGGGATATGACGATATTTTTCGGGTTTCATGGTTTCATTTTTCGGACGTCAGGGGGGTTTTACTGCAGTTTGTGACACACGCAAACTGCCTGCTCCTTAGCTGTTCTAAAAGCACCTAACCCTAACCCTAATCACAGCCTCTTGGGGCTTATTGCTTAATTCTACTCTATATATTTTCTCATTAAAATTCAGAAAGACGATTTTTCAGCAGGGATTTCTCTCCTGTGGTTGCACATGTCTGCATCTAGGTGGCAGTGTTCATCCATCAGAATCCAGCAGCACGCCAACACAAATAATCTCAAATATACACAAAGGATCCCAGCACAGTGCTCCCTAGATGTTAAATAAAGACTCTTACCGCTGCATGTGCCTTATATTTTAACCTTTATATAGGGCTACATCTTAAAACTCCATCCTCGGCCATTCGAATGTATATGTTATTCTTTTAGAGAGCAGTGTGTCGTAGCAGTTAGGACATCTTGCTCTATAGGAGGCCGACAGGTAGATGTGGACACTGAAGATCTAACCCAGAACCTTTTAGCTGGGAGATGAACCCCCTGACCACTTCACTATCCAACGGCAAGGTTTTTAATCTTTTAGTCTTTGTCTCACGCACATGATCCTGAAGTGATCTTGTCAACATGTTTACACTCATGCACTAACCCCGTGTGTGTGTGTGTGTGTGTGTGTGGTGTGTGGTGTGTGTGTGTGTGTGTGTGTGTGTGTGTGTGTGTGTGTGTGTGTGTGTGTGTGTGTGTGTGTGTGGTGTGTGTGTGTGTGTGTGTGTGTGTGTGTGTGTGTGGCGCTAATGATTGTGCCGGCATCCCGACTCCTCTGCTCCCCTCCATCATTCTCTCCTGTCTTCCCCCGCTCCCTCCCCCCCTCTCCTTTTTTCTCCATCCCCTTCTCTCTTTTCAGTGTCTCTCTCTCTCTCTCCCGCGATCCTCTCTCACAGTCTCCAGTCTGCCTCTCCACCCCCTCTCTTTCTCTCTGTCGCTCTCCCAGTCTGTCTCTGTGTCTCTCGCCCTCATTCTGTTGTCGCCATGGATTTCCCCCCCCCCCTCTTCCCCCCCTCTTCCCCAAGTACAAAACTGTATCTAACAGACACCGCGTCGCTCCGTCTCCGTGTCTGTCTGCTGCCTGTCTGCACACGCACGCACTCTCATTACTTCCAATTGTCTAACGTGCTAATAATATCACTGCTAATTACATTAAACGGATACCTGTACGGCCCAGTATGAAGAGCAGGCTGTTGTTGGTTTTTTTTTTACATGCTAATCCGCTAGCCCTGGTTGATAGCCCTGATGTCGGTCTGTTGCTAGCCATACATGCTACATGGTTCTCTACATGGTAAACCCACACCCAGGAGCCACCAGCGGAGACACCTCGTAGCTGCTTCACGTTTGTCCTCACAACTCTTGTTACCAGGGCAACCTCCCGAAGTACTCCCACAACTCCCTGGTGGTACAGTCGATGAAGACCAACGTGACGGACCCGGACATGCACGTGCTCTTCTTCGACGTGGAGGCGGTCATCATCCAGCTGCTGACGGAGGAGGCGCAGCGACCCAACCCCACCCTGGTGTCGCCAGAGAGCCTGCAGAAGAGCCAGGCCGGACCCGATAAGGGAGGCTCCTTCCTAGCCAACAAGATCTTCAAACAGGTACCCAGGCACATTCCACTGTGTAGGCTGGTAGGCCTGATCTCTCCATCATGCATCTGGTTGGACACACCCACTTGTGATGTCACTAACGGTTATATTTAAAATGGTTTGTAATGGCTCCCCCCCCCACACCAGGTCAAAGAAACCATGAAGGAGACCATCAAGGAGCACCTCCTGGATGAAGATGAAGAGGAGGAGGAGGAGATGAGGAGGCGCGAGGAGAAGTCAAAGTCCCTGAGCCTGCTGGAGTACAACCTGACCATGGACACGGCCAAGCTGTTCATGTCATGCCTCCACGCCTGGGGTCTGAACAGCGGCCTGGACCAGGTGTGTCTGGAGCGCCTGGGCATGCTCAAGCCTCACTGCCCAATCTCCTTCGGCCTCATCTCCCGGGGAGGACACATGTCCCTCATGCTCCCCACCTTCAAGGTAAGAGCCCTGACTCACTACAAGGCAAAGTCGTAACATCGCTGTACGGCACACACAAACATGACTGTCTGTCTTGAAGTCATTGTTGGTTTCACACAACACAATCATTCACAAGGAGCAGATGCTGTTGCATTTGTCTCATCTCCAAACTATGTTTTAAGTCACGAAAACACACAAGAATTGGTGCTTCCAATACGGATGTCCACAAGAAACCAGCAGTCCGTGTCATCTGTTCGCTGCCTTGTGGCTAAAACACAAGGAGGAAAAGGAATAAAATATGGAGGCGAGAATGGTTGGAGAGAGAAGGATCATCTGTTCTGGAGAGAGAGTTGGAGGGAAATAAATGATTTAAACAGAAAATGACACCCTCTTGCTCTCCTCTCACCCATTTCTTGCGTTCTCATTGGCGGGGAAAAATTATAATCCAAATAAATGTACCATGTGGCTTTACATAAAATTCCCACTATTGATTCCATGTTATAGCCCTTGTGGAGATGTACTCTATTAACTTATTATTTCTGGCAAAAGCTTGAGAAAGAGGCCTAGAGATGAAGAGGGTAATTTCTGTTTTCTTTTTACATTCAGTCTTTAGTCTGTAAATCCTGAATCCAAACATGGCCGTGAGACTGAGGTGAACTGCCCCAGATGCGGCAGTCTCATCTAATACGAAACAGTATTATGTTACTGTCATACAACCTAACAGCAAGCAAAAGACATCTTTCCTTACCGTCATCTGTGCCTTAAGATATTGATCGCGAATCAATCAATGAACCCGTGTTTCTCTCGCTTCCCTCTCTTCCCTCTCCAATTGCCCTTTCCCAGGAGGCCTTGCTCCGTCAGCTGTCCCAGGCGGCCGGCAGGCGGCTGTCTCTGGGCGACATTGTGGGGAAGGGCACCTACGGGGTGTCCCGGGCCGTCAGCACCCAGCACCTTCTGTCTGTCATCTCCCTGGCCAACACACTGATGGGCATGACCCACGCTTCCTTTATAGGGGAACACATGAAGAAGGCCCCAGTCAGGTGGGTACAATACACACCGACAGAGAAAGGTGTATGTTTAATAGAGAGAGAGGTAGATGTGTTTTTGATAGAGAGAGGTGTATGTATTGTGATATCATGAGAGGCTATAGTAGGGCAGTGCAGTCTGAGTGAGCAAAACAGGCCAACAACAGAAGGTTCAAAAATAAGAAGTTATTGTCCATCAAGTCAGTCCTTGAAACGGTAACTTAGGTTAGGTCTTCAACCAAAACAGAGTTGTTGCTTTATGTTGTCCATAAGGCAAGTGTTCCAAAAACATAAAAAAGGTTGGTTTCCCCAACAGTTTCAACAGATCAGGTGGCTTCAACACCTACACCTACACCTGTCTGAGTGGTGAGGCATTCTGGGAGATGTAGTTTGTGCCGTGGCGGCCATTTTGTGATGTGGCAGCCGATGGTACGGGAAGGTCGTGCCCCTCTACCACGTGTGTGTGTGTGTGTGTGTGTGTGTGTGTGTGTGAGCGCTAGACTGGTGAATATTTCACTGGTGCCTCTTTAGATTTTTAATATCCTTATATTATATTTATGATGTACGTGTGCCAAATCTCAGTATTGGCATCAGTTCCTCCAGGAGTGGTGTGTGTCTATCTGTGTGTTTTGTGTGTGCCGGCGTGTGCTTCATGTAAGACATCCGGGGAACAGTACAGGAGACATAGTAGTTATTACAGGTACTTACATCACAATACTCCATGGATGACACAGACTAACACCCTGCTCCTCCTCCCTATCCTCTCTGCTCCTCCTCTCCTCCTCTGTGTTCTTCCTCTCCTCCACCCTGCTTCTTTTCTCATTTCTCCTTCTCCCTGTTCCTCCTCCTCTCTGCTCCTCTCCTCCTCTCCGCCACCCTGCTCCTTTTCCTCTCATTTCTCCTCCTCCCTGTTCCTCCTCCGCTCTGCTCCTCCTCCCTGCTCCTCCTCCCTCCTCTCCGTGTCCTCCCCCAGACCTCCCAGACCCGGGACCCCAGAGAGTCCTCGCAGGGCGGCCTCCGGCACCCCCTCGCCCTCCAACCCGGCACTGCAAGCCCAGATCAAACAGGGTAAGAAGAACCACCAACGCCTGCACATCAGCCAACACCAACACACACAGCGTGCCAGTCGGATGAAGTCGAGTTTAGGCGTTTGTTGGGGTGGTGTGCAAGCACCTCAAGTAGGGATTATTATTGATTATTTTATTATTACTGTTTCATTTAGTGACAAGGAAATACTGTTCTCAATGGTAGTGTTTGACATGCACACACACACACACACACACACACTCGTGCACACACTCACATGCAAACACACACACACTCTCTCTCTCTCTCTCTCTCACACGCACACATACACACACACCGGCTGTTGACTAACTTGCAGGGCCGTGATCCCGCCCGTCAGCCTACAGGAGAACAAACTGCGACAACGGCGTGATCGCTGAGGCGTAAACATCACAATCACTGCCCTCACCAACCTGATGGGGTGTGTTCCACCCCCCCCCCCCCCCCCCCCCTTCCCGCACACACACACATGCACGCACGCACCCACGCACACACACTCACACGTGGACAGCCACATGTGCCGGAGGGAGGGAGCGCTCCACGCGTGTTAGGGGCCCCTAGGCTTTTGTCCCGCCATAATGGGGGCCAAGCGTGCCCTCTCATTCATGCCACACGCCTATTCACCGGCCCCTCACGACCTGACACGCTAGCACCACGTGTCTCCCCCCCGCTGCGCTCTGATAGGCTGGTCGGACAGAGCAGTTAGCATTAGTAGCCCCAGTGTGTTGTGGGGGCCCCCCCAAGACCTTTGTCATGGAAATGAGAAGAGGGGGGCCCCTGGCTGAACAACACAGCCGAGAGAGAGAGAGAGGATATTTAAGCGACTCTCCTAATAAACCAGTGGTTTCACCAGTGGCTGTTCTGCTTCTATTGGGTGATGAGAGGACAGTATTCTAGTACAGGCTGAGGTAACGGGTATAAAGACCATGTAGTGCCACAGCTTTACCACGGTTATTTTTCTCTTCCTCACCATCAACTTCTTTCTTTCTTTGTTTCTTTCTATCTTTCTTTGGTTCTTTGTTTCTTTGTTTCTTTCTTTGCATCACGGTTTAACTGTTTGCATGGCTTCTACTCACTGGCTGCTGACTGGAACACCTGCCTCCCCCCCCCCCTCTCTCTGTCTCTCTCCTCTCTGTCTCCCCCCTCTGTCTCTCTCTCTCTCTCTCTCTCTCTCTGTCTCTGTCTCTGTCTCTGTCTCTGTCTCTGTCTCTCTCTCTCTCTCTGTCTCTCTCTCTCTGTCTCCCCCTTTCTCTGTCTCTGTCTCCCACCCCCTCTCTTTGTCTCTCCCCTCTCTCTGTCTCCCCGCTCTCTCCCCCTCTCTCTCTGTCTCTCTCCCCATCTTTCTGTCTCCCCCGTCTGTCCTCCCCCCCCCACTCTCTGATGTGATACCTTTGTGTCCATGTTGTCTCAGTATTTACATGTTACACGTTGTCTGGCTCCATGTTGGACTGTTTTTAAATTTGAAGACGTTTCTTTGTATTTATGAAGTTAATAATGATTTAATCATCAGCCTAAAAAAATATTTATAAATATATTTTACATTTTGCCATTAAGGAACTGCATTTAAACTGAATAAATGCTGTGTACAATTACGCATTTGGTAGATTGAAGACGAACCTTAAAGTTTCCTATAAGTACGTTTTTTCTTTGTTTCTTTCGGTTACTTGCACTTTTCTCTGCTCTTTTTCCTCATCTATCAATGTTATTTTCCGATATCCTTCTAACACCTTTATGTTGAACTTTTACTAACTATTTCTTCCCTTTCTGTTAAACATGTTTGACATAGAAACCACATCAAAAATATATCTCTAACGTCTCTTGTCTCTTCTGCTTTTATTTTGGTATGTGCTTTTATTTTGATTTCTTACGCTTCCTCTTCTCTTCCTGCTAACACTGTGACCGTGTCTCCTCTCTCCCCTCTCTTCCTTTGCAAGCTGCCACCACTCCTGCTTCTCTAGGGGCCCCAGTACGGCCTCCTCGGGGCCCCCAGGTGCCCCTAGCCCTGGCCCTGCCTCTCATAGCATCCCCTCAGTCAACGAAGGTACACACTGACTGGTAGCACTAGGGACCACACACACACACACACACCGCTCTCGCTCTCGCTCTCTCTCTTGCTGCCCCCGCTGTCTGCTCATTTGTGTCCTATTTTTTTCTCCACTGTAACTGCTTTGATTTTAATCTGTGTGTTTTATGTGTAGATTTTCTCCTCCATCTCCCCGTCTTAGTTAGGTCTTCATCTCAGGTGTCTCGCAGGTTCCTGCTTTTGTCTCCAACACTGTCTTTCTGTCTGTCTGTCTGTCTCTCTTGGTCTCACTGTGTGTGCATGCTTGCTCTGTTCATGAGAGGAACATTTGTGTTTATTACAACACTCACTCCTGATTGGCTGAAGCCCTACAAATCCTCACTGGCCTGGTTCACTCCTTGAGTCCTTGATTCAGTTCAGGTTTGTAGCTTGGTTAACCTCATATTCCTCCCATTCAGAAATACATCAAATGGTCACCCAGGAAATTGAATATTGTTTTTGTTCAAATTTCAAGTTTGGCGACCCAAGAAATTTGAAAGTACACATTTCTCATTTTCAATTCATTTGTAGGTTTCTTTTATTTTATATAATTTTTCTTAATTTTAATTGTAATTTTAATTAAT
The DNA here is from genome assembly GCA_002895965.2 of Coryphaenoides rupestris. Taxonomy (NCBI): domain Eukaryota; kingdom Metazoa; phylum Chordata; class Actinopteri; order Gadiformes; family Macrouridae; genus Coryphaenoides; species Coryphaenoides rupestris. The sequence continues at coordinate 86,112 of PIJE02000963.1, read as the reverse complement.
TTATCTTCTGGTGAATACATTTTTGTAATCAATCATCTTTATTTACACACGTTAAAAAAGCAAACTTCTTCACCAAACGGCCAGTATATGTACCTTTAGCAACGTATAGATGTATAAAGTTGTTCTTCGTATAGTGGACCATTGTCTGTAAAGAAACACTGAACAGTGTTGTGTAACTAGAGCTCTTTCAACTTTTAAGACCATATGCAGCTTTAAAAAGAATACCCAATTGTCTATCATGTGTCATATGTCGATGGTGAATGTTTGTAAAATCCTGTACCACAATCCTGTCTCCTTATATTTCAAAGATGGAGGTAAGTTTATTGCGGTCTGGGAAAGAAATTTGTGGAGAATTTCTTGCATCTTCTTGTATTTTGAGCAACCTCTGGCACAACAATTTCCTTCGGGATTAATAAAGTTCAATCTTATCTTATCTTCTTCCTGCTTGCTATTTAACCGTCCATGGCCCATCACACAGATCCAGTGCAGTTTCCCCTGTTTATATATATCAAATCTGATATATGGTACACCAACATCTGGTTTCTTTTTTCTCTCAACATTTCAGTTTTTCTCGTTGGTGGTCTTTCTGCCTGTTTGGTGGACAATCTCAGTGTTTCAAATGTATTTAACTCTTCAGGAATTATATAGGTGGTGAAATGTAAGTGTTGCTTTGTTTTTTCTTCACAGCACGTGTCGTGTTCATGTGGGAAGCTCCATTCTTCCCATGCTAAGTTAATGCTAAACCTTAGCATTAAGTGCCTACATGAGATTCAAATTTCAAGAAGTTTAATTGTCACATAGGTGTGTTTCACTGCACACAGGGATGTGCAGTGAAATGAAAAAGTGGCAATTCCCAGTGGAATGTGCAAAATAACAATACAATACAAATAAACACGAATTGGAGGATCAGAATATCCAAAGTTCTTCCAGTATATACAGTAAAAAGAGAAGCAGGATTGAGAAATCGGAACAAATAGGCATATAAACAGCAAGGCATCTAACAAATATGTGTAGGCATATAACAACAAGGCAATATAAAGAACAAAGAAATATGAAAAAAGTGTAGAATAAAGTGAGTACAGACCAGGATGCTCTGTAGAATCCTCCGGGAAACTCTGAACTTCCTCAGCTGTCTGAGGTGGTAGAGGCGCTGCTTCACCTTCCTCACCAGAGTGTCAGTGTGTGTAGTCCGAAGTCAGATCCTCTGTGATGTGGACTCCAGGTACTGACCATTGAGAGAAGACCCTGTCTTGTGACTGGTTGATCTGAAAAGTAAAAGCATCCTTCTGAATGTTCCACTTTACTCAAAGAGCTCCTTTGACCGGTAGCTTGTCCCGGGCAAAATCTAGCTCTTTCATCTACCTTTTGGGATGGAGGCCAGAACAGAGGGACTATTACTGACCCACTTAGTCAATTTGAATCCGCCTTCAGCACAGATAACTCGTAGTTGTTTCACTAGGGTTTACAGCAGGTTCTTCTGTGTCTTTGTACTTTATTTATTTCGTTTACTGGTCAGGGACAGTGCATATTAATACAGTATTGTAAATATGCCAGCATTAGCCAGGGGGCTAGTTTTCATCTGTAGTTCCTGGCCAGGTGTAAGTTGGCACCTGGCCAGGGACTACTTTAAACAATCATCCACATAAACGTTGTTTTGATGGTAGATGCTACCTCTTTATCATACCCCTTTTTTCATACTAACTTTAGCAAATTAAACTCAGAAGGTACGCTTTTCAGCGTGTCAAATCTTTCCAAATGAGCAGCTTCAATCCCGTATCAAACAAACATGCGTCTTCAGTAAACATAAATAGGCTTTAAACTTGTGACATTTACCCATTTGCAAGAGGCTGTTCAACTTGCAAAGTTTTTTCAACTTAATGTAGTGGCTTCTATCTTAAAAAAACTTTGAGGCACTGCCCAAGCAGGAGTGGGATACAGTCTCCAGCGCACTGCACACAACAAACGCACCTGTCTCCTCTGCTTGTATCGCCTTGCAGACTCTCAGCCTCCATAGTATTGATTGATGGATAAAAGATCTTAACCTAAAGTATCTGGATCGCCGCGTAAAGTCGACAAAAGTGTCAGTCAAAAAGGCGAATCAAAAATGTTTCAGAGTCAAGTCAACAAACAAACAAAAGGAGTCCAAAATACAATAGATTGAGTCCCAAAGTGTGTGTGGTTGAAAAAACGTCTTGCAAACAATTGCTTGGGCGGAGTAAAGGTCAATCAAAGGAATATACTACTACAAATACATAATGGACATAATGTTGTGCGTGGAATGCACGCACAACACACCATACAATAGAATATTACAAAGTGCCCCTTTCAAAGACTATGCTTGCCTACACTCAGAGTTAAATAGCTTTAGATAAAGAACCACATCCTTATAGTCTATCCTGCATCTGTGTCTTCTCAGCCTTAGCCTGTGTCAATGTGTTTTCTATTAACTTCATGTTGGGGGTTTTTTTAGTTTGTATATCTGGATCTGTGCCTGTTTATATCTCAGTATACATTATACATTCTCTGCTATTCTCTGTATGTATGTGTGTGTGTAGGGTGGAGCCAGCTTGCTGCGATGCACTGTGTGATGCTCCCTGACCTCTTAGGAAAGTTCAGACCACCTCTACTGGAGATGTTGGCTAGGAGGTGGCAGGACCGCTGTCTGGAGGTACACACACACACACACACCTCTACACACACACGGTGTACTAGAGATGGGAATTGGCAGGGACCACACAATGCAATATTACAACTCTTTGTGAATGCCAGACACGATATGTATTGCCATTCTGTAAATATTGTGATTCTGTGAAAATCTATGACCTGAAGTACCGGTATTGTGGAAGCCAAGAATCCTGATACTCACATGAATAAAAAAATTTCCCACCGACTGTGTGAACTGTACAACAAGCGTCATATTCTGAGACGTCAGTCATCAGTAACATCGTTGATATCGTCTTCCTGCTCTTAGCCAGGTTGACTTCACTTTCTGACTCATCCTGGTTTCAGATACGAGAAGCAGCCCAAGCGCTTCTATTGGCTGAGCTCAGGCGGATCGGCCAAGCGGGACGCAAGGACACCATTGACCTGTGGGCCCACTACCTGCCTCAGTATGTGGACACCATAAGCTCCCGTAAGTACTGCAGGATGAGTACTCGCACGTCATACAAGTACTGACACTAGATATGCAAGTAAATACCGGTGAAGTACTGACATCAGATGGTGGTAGACAGAAGGGAAGTGAAGAAGGTAAAAATGTAAGGAGAGGGATGGAGAGATAGAGAGATAGAAGTATGAGAGAGAGATAGGAGGAGAGAAAGGGAGATGAGATATATGAGAGACAAAAGGAGATGGAGAGAGAGATGGAGGGAAAGAGCAAGGTGAGAGATAAGAGAGACAGAGTAAGATGGCGTGGCCGTGTCTAGTCGCCGTCGTGGTAGCACCGTGGCGATTGTATGCTGTTTTTGTATTTGTATTTTTTTCTTCAACATCTTCTTTTGCACAAATACATCAGCACTAACAATATACAAGCAAGATACACTTATGGAGACTTTTTCCATCTACCCTGAGTGGCCGGCGGAGATCGAACAGTGGCGATGCGTCTCCAGAGAAACGGGGAAGGAAACAGCAAGGGAAACAGAGCGGGGTTCGGAACAGGTTGAGAGTCCAGGTCCACCGTCCACCTCTGCCCAGCATCCTTCTAGCTAATGTCCAGTCTCTGGGAAATGAGTTAGATGATGTTAGGGCGAGGATTCGATTCCAACGGGGGACATAAGGGACTGTAACATCTTTTGTCTGACCAGCGGCTGATCCCGCTGGTGCCGGATCAAGTCATTTGCCCGAGCGAGTTCTTCTCTGTTTTCTGAGCGGACAGGACGGAAGAGTCTGGTAAGTCCAAGGGTGGAGGGGTTTGCTTCATAACCAACAAGTGGTGCAGCCCTAAGGATATTAAGACTCTTTCTCGTTCTTGCTCGCCGAACCTGGAGCATCTAACGATCTCTTGCCGTCCATTCTACCTTCCCTTGGAGTTCAGCACCGTCATCATTACAGCTGTCTACATCCCACCACAAGCAGACAATTGGACCAGACCGACCACTGTCGGTACCAGACCCAACATCCTGACGCGGCTGTGGTGGTGGCTGGGGACTTTAATTAAAATTCATGCCAAACCTTCCATCAGCACATTTCATGTCCTACCAGAGGAGAAAGAACTTTGGACCACTGCCATACGCCATTCAAGAGAGACTACAAGGCTGCCTCTTTTCTTCCACAAGTCAGACCATGCGGCCATTTTCCTGCTGCCGGAGTATAAACAAAGGATAGCACGGGAGGCGGTAGTGACGAGGGACGTAGATCGGTGGTCTGACCAATCAGAGGCCGATCTTCAGGACGCCCGAAGTGACGTCCTGAAGGCATCGAATTCAGTGATGAGCTTCATAGCAACTTTAGTGGACATCATCGTCCCCACAGTTCAAAAATCATCGGTCGATGGATCCATACACAACGCCCTGAATGCCCCCACTGCTTCCTACAACTCCGGCCTCGTATCCGGCCACATGGACTGGCGGTGAAGGACGCTAAGAGGAGGTGCAGAGACAGAGTGGAGTCGCAGATGGAGCAGGTAGTCACCAGATGCCTATGACCACCTCGGTGGTCTTGAAATGTTTTGAGAAGCTGATCAAGGACTACATCTGCGCCTTCTTACCTCCCTCCATGGACCCACTGCAGTTCGCCTACCGGCCAAACAGACAGACAGACAATGCTGTCTCCCAGGTACTGCACAGCTACCTCTCTCATCTTGATAGTCAGAATGGGGGCTATGTGAGACTGCTGTTCATTGACTATAGTTCTGCTTTCAACACCATAGTCCCCACCAGAATGGCTGGCAAGCTGATTGAGCTAGGCCTGAACACCCCCCTGTGCACCTGGATCCTGGACTTCCTGGCCGCCAGGCCCCAGGTGGTCAGGGTGGGCAGACACCCATCCAAGCCTGTTGTGGATGACACAGTGGTGGTGGGCCTGATCTCCGGTAACGATGAAAAGGTCTACTTCGAGAAAGTTGCTAACCTGTCACTTTGGTGCCAGGACAACAACCTCATGCTGACTGTCTCCAAAACTAAGGAGCTGATTGTGGACTTTAGGAAGACACAACAACATCAGAGGACTTACACACCACTGGGGATTAATGGAACTGCTGTGGAGAGGGTGAACAGCTACAGGTACCTGGGAGTCCACTTCACAGAGGATCTGACTTCGGACTGCACACTGACACTCTGGTAAGGAAGGCGAAACGGCACCTCTACCACCTCAGGCAGCCGAGGAAGTTCTGAGTCTCCCAGAGGATCCTTCAGACCTTCTACGCTGTGTGGTGGAGCGCATCCTGACGGGTAGTCCTGTGGGCTCTGCAGAGGGTAGTGTGTTCAGCTGAACGCATAATTGGCACTTCACTCCCCACCCTGCAGGACCTGTACTCCAGGATGTGTCGAACCAGAGCCTACAGGATCATGGGGAATCACCACAACAAACTGTTCCAGCTGCTGCAGTCTGGCAATCGCCTACGCAGTCACGCTGCAAGAACAGAGACTAAAACAGAGTTTCTTTCTCTCACCAGCACCCCTCACTGCCCCTCCCATGCGCACACACACACACTCACATACTCACATGCACACACAGTTACTACACAGTACATGCACTCGTGTAGTTTTACTACAAAACTTACATAACTTATGACATACATACATACATACATGCAAACATTCATGGTCTGTACTCACTTTATTCTTTATTGGTTTATTCTATATTTTATTCTATATTTTCTATAGTTTTTCATAATTTTATTTTATATTGCCTTTTATAAACTGTATATATATTTTTTATTGCTCATTCCTGCTGCTCTTTTTGCTGTAAATACTGTACATTCTGATCCCTCCAATTTGTGTTATTTGTATTGTTCTTTTGCACATTCCGCTGAGCATTGCCACTTTTCATTACACTGCATATCCTGTATGTGTATGTGACAATTAAAGTTCTTGAATCTTGAGAGATAAAAGAGACAGAGATGAAGATAGAAATATGAGAGAGAGGTGGAAGGATGAGAAAGAGAGAGGAGAGACAGAGAGATGAGAGAGAGAATAGATGAGAGAGAGAGAGGGGGGGGTGGATGAGAGAGAGCAAAAGAGGGATGGAGAGAGACAAATTGAGTGTTAAATGACTACAGTAAACAGGGAGTTTTAGAGAGCGTGAGTGAGCTCTTCGCGGTATACATTGTGTGTGTGTGTGCATACATGTGTGTGGGTATGTCCTGTCTGAGTGCCATTTCTGCACTTTGTGTAGGTCTGTGTAGATAGGTGTGTGCGTGTGTGTGTGTGCCGTGCGTGCTTGTGCGCATGTGTGTGTGCCTGAGCGCTCACGTGTGTTGGTGTGTGTGCGCGCGTGTTCCTCCTGTCACATCTGCAGCGGTTGCCCTGTGGATGCTGGCGGAGTCGGTCCCTCTAGGGAGTGGTTGTCATGGCAACTGGTGCTGGTCAGTGTAGTGTTACCACAGTATCGCTGCGGGCGGGGATGGTGGGGGGGATGGGCGGGGGAGGGGGATGGTGGTGACCTCAGGGGAGGGGGGAGGGGGTGCAGGAAGGAAGGTGAGAGGGGTCACTGAATCCGATCTTCTCTTTGTCTGTGCAGTGGCAGTTCAAAATAGTACAGCATGGAACACACTGTCTGTTGCTGTCTCTTCTGTCGGTCTGTCGCTGCTGTGGTCTGTTTTTCTATCCGACTGTTGCTGCCTCTGTCTTTTGCCCTCTCTGTTTGTCTGTCTGTTGCCGCTTCTGTCTGTCTGTTGTGACGTCTGTCTGTATCTCTGTCCATTTGTGCCCCGATATCTCTGTTGCTTCCTCTAAATGTCTGTCTGTTGCTGCCTCTACCTCTATATGGCTGTCTGTCGCTACTTCTGTCTGTCTGTCCATAGATACTTCTATCTTTCTTGTCTGTTGCTCCAACCGTTTATGCTCGTCTGTTTTTGATAGTCTGTCTTTCTGTCTGTATGTCTGTTTTCTCCGAGTTATATCTGTCTGTTTATGCCTCTGTCTGTCTGGCTGTTGCTTCGACTTTATTGGTCTGTCTTCTTGTTTCAGTATGTTGATGCCTGTGTCTATTTATTGTCCTTACTCTTTAAAGGTGCTGTATGTAAGAATAATGAATCCATTCAGGGACTACATGTAGGATTTTACAGCACAAATGGCTTTAAATTGCCAGTTTGTGAACAGATTGTGGTTGAAGTTAAAACATGAGAGCTTCCCCGACTCTCTCTGTTGTGTAGAACAGCTTTTGGGCTGATTTCTCTTATATTTGAGTCGGGTCGGATTTCGCAGGAAAAATGAATGAAGTGACATGTAAGCTGGATAATAATGGATAATTAAAAAATACTATGATACTAAAATATGTTTCATAGCTTTTTTAAATGTGTACAAGGTTTAATTATGATTAGAACTAACATTAGTTTCTGATTGTTATTGTCTCAACCCACAGAGATCAGAATGCACTGATTCTTACATATAGTACCTTTAACTTGTTACTCTCTCTTTTACTCTATTTTTCTCTTTTGCTCTATTTTTCTCTTTCTCTCTATTTTGCTCTATCTCTTCTGGTGTGTGTGTGTGTGTGTGTGTGTGTGTGTGTGTGTGTGTGTGTGTGTGTGTGTGTGTGTGTGTGTGTGTGTGTGTGTGTGTGTGTGTGTGTGTGTGTGTGTGTGTGTGTGTGTGTGTGTGTGTGTGTGTGTTGACCTTGAACAGGGGTGGCATGATTCCTGACAGATACTCTGCCTTCTCCAGCACTTCTACTGAGCTTCCTAAAGGTTATCATGGTGTGTGTGTGTGTGAGTGAGAGAGAGAGTGACACTTGGATATTGAGTTGGTGACATTTCAACAGCACTCAAATATTACCCTTCTTCCAAATAATACAAGACATCTTATTCAGGCAGCAGGTTAGCTGTTTACGAACTACACTAATAATATCATACTAATGTGGGACTCTGTGGTGGCACTCCAAGCTCTGTGGTGGAGCTATGAGCTCTGTGGTGGAGCTATGAGCTCTGTGATGGAGCTATGAGCTCTGTGGTGGAGCTCTGAGCTCTGTGGTGGAGCTATGAGCTCTGTCGTGGAGCTCTGAGCTCTGTCGTGGTCCTCTGTGGTGGAGCTCTGAGCTCTGGGGTGGAGTGCAGAGGTCTTTGGTGGAGCTCTGAGCTTTGTGGTGGTGCTCTGTGGTAGTGCTCTGAGCTCTGTGGTAGAGTTGTAAGCTCTGAGGTGGAGTTGTGAGTTCTGAGGTGGAGCTCTGAGCTGTGGTGGTGCTATGTGATGGTGGTGGAGGAGCTGCAGAGAGGCCATCGATCAGCGGCATGCGTGAGTAGGCAGGGAGAAAGCCAGGCCAGGGGTCCTCCTACTGGTGGTCCTCACATGCTTCACAGCTTCTATTCACACCCCTCGTCATTAACACACACACACACACCGACACACACACACACACACCCACACACACAGTTCATTAACACGCATGCACGCCCTCACACACTCCCAGGCGTGTGTAGCAGCTGTTGGCTCTCTGATCACAGCAAGGCATCGGCTGTAACCATTTCCTCTCTCTCCACGACATCCCCATTCACTCTTTTCCTCAGACCCCGCCCATATGATTAGTCCTGCTCGCCTTTATCTCCTCTTGGTTTTCTTTCTTTCTTTCTTTCTTTCTTTCTTTCTGTCCAGTTTTCTTTTTTTCTTTCCTTCAGTTTTTTTATTTTTCTAGCTTTCTCTTTCCTTTTCGTCTCCTGATTTTCTTTCTCTTTCATTCTTTCTTTCATTCCTTCTTTCATTCTGTGCCGCCTATCTCTCTCTCTCACACACGCCGCAGGGAAACGTGTGCGTGTGCGCGTGTGTGTGTGTGTGTGTGTGTGTGTGTGTAATGTAATTGTATGGGTAGCTGCGTGTCGATCGATGAGTATGGGCCAGAGTGTTTAATGGGCGACCCGTGCTCTGTCTATCATAGCGAGAGAGAGAGAGAGAAACCAGGAGAGGGAGAGAGAGGGGGGGGCACAGGGATTAAAAAGAGAGGGGGCGGAGGGAGATGGGGGAGGAGAGACATGGAGAGGGGGGGGGGGGGTGTAGGTGCTTTTTATCTGGACTACAGGAAACCAGCTGTGGACGTCAGAGGTTTTGGTGTGTGTGTGTGTGTGTGTGTGTGTGTGTGTGTCACACCAAGTGATGTATAGTGTCATCCCTGGGGATTCACCAGGCAGTGTATTGGTGTTAAATGACAAAACACAGAACAAGTTTACCTTTCTGTCGGCCACTCATCACCTCTTGCTCTCTATCTCTCTCTCTGTCTTTCTCTTCAACCTCAAGCCTCCATTCTTTTCATGTCCTATTATCTTTTTCTGTTCATTTATTGGTTTCCCTTTCTTTCCATTCTGTCTCAGAGCATATACTCTATCAGACCTTCAATCCCCTTCTCTCTCTCTCTCCCTCTCCTCCTCACTCTCACTCTCTGTCTCTCTGTCTCTATCTCCCCTTCTTCCTTCACCCCTTTTCATGTCTGCACACACACTGTGACAGCCGGGCCTTGGGAGACAGTTTTGTGGGTGGACCAGTTGGAATAAGCGGACAGTAACCAGGATTGCGGCGTAACAAACTTAGAATTGATTCAATTCAGTGAGGAAAAGGGGAGGGGAACAAAAGGCAACTCAAATATTCCCTATTCTTTTCGTTCACAACAGGGCCATGATTACCCCGTCCCAATAAAGTCCAACATATAAAGTCCATCGTTCATAAAAAACATTCAAGTCCAAAAACATTCAAACACGCTTACCCTGAGACTGGCCCAGTGGACCGTCCTGGTCTCCACTGACCTCTCCCCCAAGCCAGTCTGCCTGGCCTTTGTTCTCCTGGCTTATATCTCCGGATTGATTGTTTATTTTCATTGGCCCTTAATTGGCCACACCTGGGCAGAGTTTCCCCCCATCCTACAGGTGCTGCAGTACCACGCCATGCCTCTACAGCCATGTGGGGCATGGATCATGGATCAGGCCATCAAAACACACACACGCACACGCACACCCCTGCCGCCCACGCCATTGCTGCATTCACGCTGTCTTCTGGGCAGGATGCTTTCAGTAGGGGGGTGGATCGGTAGATGTGGGGATAGGTAAATGCTGGGATGGATGGATGTATAGATAGGTGGGTGGATGAAGGGGGGGATAAATAATTGGATGTATGGAAGGGACGGCGTACGTATAGATGGATGGATAGTTCACCCGTGATCTAATGACCTCGATTCCAAATCCATGTTGTGACGAGGGAGATTCTGTGAGTGTCTTCACGTCATACCAGGGCTCCACTGAAAATGCGTTGCTCTCCGCATCGCGTCAACACCGCGTGTCAAAAAACAATCAATGTACAATGAATGGTGTCATCATTTATGAGTGACAGTGAGTGGTGGTTGACATGTTCACCCTGGAGACTTGAAGACCCAGCGATTGTTCTCAGCTTAGGTGGAGCCATTGGACGGCAACACGGACAGTGGAGAAGCTTCCAGAGTTTATCATTAAGGCAGCGTTTCTCAGCCGAGTGCAAAAACTGTACAGGCAGACGTTAAACGCCAACACAGACATTCAGTAATGCATTGTGTCAACACTATGGCTAACAGCGGTATGCTAACATCAACAGAAGTTGGGAAATGTTAACTGGAAACCCCTATTACTACTTTATAATAAACAGTGCGGCAACATTTAACTTCCCCCATATGTACATATTTAACATGGCGGGACGCATTCACAAAGGACAATAGAAAAAAAGAATGGTTCCCTAAGTGAAAAATCCCAAATTAAAAGTATAACATGTTTGTCAAGGCCAGTAGTCTTACAGTGCTGTAGGCCCAGCCATCAGCATTTTTAAAAGAAAAAGTATGCACATTTAACATCGAATTTTTTGGTTTTACACAGAAGAGAGGCCATCACGCACACACACACACACACATGCACACTCATAGTCGCTGAGGGGCTGGCAATGAAGGGGACATTGACATGTACATGGACATGAATGGCTTGACGGATGTGTACAATAATACTCCATCTGCAGCTGAATGGTCATGTTAAAGAATTAGCCCAGGGGGGGGGTGGGGACGCTAGAGATGCTATCTCACCTTTAACCCTTACCCCATACATAACACCCCCCCCCCTCCCCCTGGCTCTCCTCCCCCTGCTCTGTTACTTTCTCTCTCCTTTTCCCTACCTTTTGAGTACTCGCGTAGGAGCAGGCGTTGGAAGAGTGGGAGGTGGACGTGGTGGAGAAGGGAGAGGAAGAGGAGGATGAGGAGTAGCAGGGAGAGGAAGAAGGTGGAGGAGGAGCAGGCAGGGTAAGAGGAGAGGAGGAGCAGGCAGGGGGAGGAGGAGGAGGAGGATGAGGAGGAGGCAGCAGGAGAAGCAGCAGGGGTCCTCACTAGCCTGGGAGGGAGCCATGTGTCACGGCTTATATGACAGTCTTGACCTTGAGCCTCCAAAGGAGCCCGCACCTCCTCCCTCCTCCTCACCTCATCCACCTCCCTGTCACCCCTCCTCCATCACCGCCCTCTTTCTCTCTATCTCCTCTCTTTTTACTCTTTCTCTCTCTCCACCTTTCTTGCTCTCATCTCTCTGTTCTCCACATTTTCCCCTCCTCTAGATCTGTCTGTCTCTGAATCTCTCCATCTCCTTTGTACTGTTGTCTTCTCTCTCTCTCTCCCTCTCCCTCTCTCTCTCTCTCCCTCTCTCTCTCTCTCTCCCTCCCCCCCATCAGTTGGTAGTAGTCGTATGAGTATTCGTATTATACTGTATAAGATAAGAACACTTTTAATCCCGAAGGAGGAAATTATTGTGCCAGAGGTTGCATAGCAATAGAAAAATAAACAATAGAATAATACAAATAAAATAACAAATACAAATTTACAATGAATAAGCCTAAGAATATAAAAATATAGGTAAGATATTCAGTCAGCAAAACAAGTTGGCAATGGTATTGGGAAGTAGTAGTGAGAAGTAGTATTGCACATAAAAAATATTGCACATGATGATGAAAGGTAATATTACAAGGTAATAATTGATAATATTTACATTAGTAGTAGCAGTATGGAAGTAGAATTTGTATATTTACATTAGTAGTAGCGGTTTGAGTCGTATTATATTTACATTAGTAGTAGCGGTGTGAGTCATAGTATTAGTATTATATTTCCATAGCAGGACGTTAGTAGTATTAGCATTATATTTACATTAGTAGTAGCAGTATGAGTATAGGTAGGTATATTTACAGTAGTAGTAGTATGAGTATTATTTAATGCACATTGGTAGTAGCAATATGAATAGTAATTCTGTCATTATTAGAACTATTTTGTAGCATCATATATATTTCCTCCCAACCATGGAATTACTAATGTAGACATCCTAATTTCAAATAACATTTTTTTACAATTAACATTTAATGATATAAATGATATTACTAACTAGTTAGTAAAGAAAATGTGGTTAGGGTTATATTGTTATATATGTTATATATATTATATATGGATGAATGGTCATTGAATCTGTGCTACGGATGGAGACGTGCACGGCCACCCCTCCAAGAGAGATATGAAGGTGGAGATATTAAAAGATAACGAATAGCAATGTTCTCCAGACCTTTAGCATTGAGCTTAATGCAGCTCTTAGATTTATCTCCTCTCCTGATGTCTTGTCTAGAGGTCCCTATGTGTCTTGCCATAGGGACCTCTAGACAAGACATCAGGAGAGGAGATAAATCTAAGAGCTGCATTAAGCTCAATGCTAAAGGTCTGGAGAACATTGCTATTCGTTATCTTTTAATATCTCCACCTTCATATTTCTCTTGGAGGGGTGGCCGTGCACGTCTCCATCCGTAGCACAGATTCAATGACCATTCATCCATATATATATATAACATATATAACAATATAACCCTAACCACATTTTCTTTACTAACTAGTTAGTAATATCATTTATATCATTAAATGTTAATTGTTAATTTTTTTTATTTGAAATTAGGATGTCGACATTAGCAATTCCATGGTTGGGAGGAAATATATATGATGCTACAAAATAGTTCTAATAATGACAGAATTACTATTCATATTGCTACTACCAATGTGCATTAAATAATACTCATACTACTACTACTGTAAATATACCTACCTATACTCATACTGCTACTACTAATGTAAATATAATGCTAATACTACTACACGTCCTGCTATGGAAATATAATACTAATACTATGACTCACACCGCTACTACTAATGTAAATATAATACGACTCAAACCGCTACTACTAATGTAAATATACAAATTCTACTTCCATACTGCTACTACTAATGTAAATATTATCAATTATTACCTTGTAATATTACCTTTCATCATCATGTGCAATATTTTATTGCTAACTGTGTGTGTGTGTGTGTGTGTGTGTGTGTGTGTGAAGATGATATGTTGTGTGTTTCAATGTGATAATTCTCTTTATTTTCCTCTTATTTAAAGCTTCCTATTCTGTCTATCTTCTCTACCGTGTGTGTGTGGGTGACCAGGTTAATTGGAACATGTAGCTCTGTTAACTGGGATTCATCAAATTAATTGCTCCCACCCTCTCTCACACACACACACACCACACACACACACTAGCACACGTTCATCCCCTTTTTACCCCTATACCCTACAGGTTACGCACATACATTACACACACATGTAATTCCACACACGCACACACAAATGTAAGTACTGTATATTATACGTGCACATACATTATACGCATTGCACACACACGCGCACACAAACTCATGCGTTTCGTGTACGGTACGTGAGCGGTTGTGTGTAACTTTGGATAGTGTGTGTGTGTGTGTGTGTGTGCCTTTGTTGTGGGTAAGGTCTGTTTACAAGTGTGTACCAGTGAATATTGGAGAGCTGGGAAGGAGTGTGGGGGAGGGGGGGTGTGTGGTGTGTAATTCATTTATTAGGATGTGTTTCAAGAGATTAGCCAAGTGTATGCTCTCTTACCTTTTTCTGCTTAATTCATTAGCCTAGCCCTGCTAGCGTAACGGTCCTCTCATTAGTGCAGCGCATTAGCTTGGCGCCATTCATTACAGCCACCACTAATGAAAAGCCACAGCTAATAGCCAATGGACAGATAAGAACTAAATGAAAACACTGAATATAGGTATATGTGTGTGTGTGTGTGTTTGTGTGTGTGATAATTCTCTAGATAATGGGGGATATTCAATAAGCCTTGATTAGCTGGTTAACATGGTCACATATAGTAATCATATACTCACACACACACACAGTCACACACGCATGTGAATGCACACGTATGCACGCACACATACACAAAATGTTCGCTTTTAAATGTGGATGTTAATTGGATAGAGGATCTTATTGGCTTAATCCAAGTTTTATTGTCTGTTCTTTATATTGCTAATCTAATTGTAAACCACACTGCCATTTGAATGTTATCGTTATATTTGCTATTATCCGTTCTCTCTTGCTCCATCCCTCTGGCTTTGTCCCTCGCTCTCTGTCAACACATCACCACACCCCCGTTTGAGTCTTATTTTTATATTAACTCTTATCCATTGTCTCTCTCAGCTGGGTCTTCCACAGAGCCCGCCCCTCCGGCCCCGCCCCTGGTCGACTCTCAGCCAATTGAAACCAAGGCTCCCGAGGATGAGATGGACGTGACTGATGATGACATCACAGCAGGTGGGTGAATGGTTCTTTTGTCTGTGATTGGTCAGTTATTGATGGTGTGCAATGTAATTAGTAATCGGTTTGACTACCTACCTATGGATTACCCACTCCTACTTGTGATGTTACGAACGGGTAGTGGAAGTGTGAGTGGCTTGTAATGGATAATCAACATCACACCTGGTGGTAAAATAGAGGTCCTTGAATGTCGGTGATGATGATGGCTCCGGAGGTAGAGCGGTTGTCTGGCAACCAGAAAGTTGCTGGTTCGATCTCTGGCTCTGCCTAGTTAAGTGTTGAGGTGTCCCTGAGCAAGACACCGAACCCTCACTGCTCAGCTGGCTGTTTCCTTGCATGGTGGACACTGCTGTCGGTGTAGGGGGGGGGGAAGAGGAAGAGAGAGAGAGAGAGAGAGAGAGATTCTATGTATCCATCTCTCTCTCTCTCTCACACTCTCTTCCACTCCATTTATCTATTGTGTCACATCTCCCTGCCTGATGTTCAACGACAGCCTCTTGGCGCCCTATGTAGACTCTCTTTCCTCCCCTCCCTCTCTCTCACATGCCAGTCCATCTATCATTCCTCTCTACTCATTCCTCACATATTGGCAAAGTAGGTTTCTTTTCTTTCTTTCATTCATTCCCTCCCTCCCTCCTTCCTTCTCTTTCTTTTTCATTCTTGAAGGTGTTCATTCTTTTGTCTTTCTTTCTTTATTTCCAGCAGATTTAATTCCCAATAACCTGTCTGGGATTAATTAAGTACCATGTTATTTTAGGCCTATATCAAATCAAGGAAAGGTACAGACTCATAACCTGTCTATAGGGAAAGGTACAGACTCGTAGCCTGGCTATAGAGAAAGGTACAGACTCGTAGCCGGGCTATAGGGAAAGGTACAGAATCTCATAGCCCGGCTATAAGGAAAGGTACAGACTCGTAACCTGTCTATAGAAAAAGGTACAGACTCAAAGCTATAGAAAAAGGTACAGACTCATAGCCTAGCTATAGAGAAAGGTACAGACTCGTAGTCTGGCTATATAGAGAATGGTACAGGCTCATAGCTATAGGGAAAGGTACAGACTCAAACCTATAGAGAAAGGTAGGACTCATAGCCTGGCTATAGAGAAAGGTACAGACTCACAGCTATAGGAAAAGGCACAGACTCGTAGCTATAGAGAAAGGTACAGGATGGGAGGGGGTTGGAGTGAAGGGAGGGAGGGAGGGATGTTGATGGTGTAGTCGTGTTAGGTGTTTACTGTGTGTTTGTTGGTGTGTGTGTGTGCTGTGTTGTGTGTGTGTGTGTGTGTGTGTGTGTGATGGTGTGTGTGTGTGTGTGTGTGTGTGTGTGTGTGTGTGTGTGTGTGTGTGTGTGTGTGTGTGGCTTGTGTGAGAGGTGTCAAGGGAGGTCATTAGGCATTTTCTTACAGAAACCTTGTTCTCACGCACACCCACCTCCCACTCCCCATCTATCTTCTCCTCTCCATCCCTTCATCTTTTGTATTGTGACATCACAGCAGGGGGAGGGAGGGCGGGCGGGCGGGGGTGTCTTTCTAATAATCCATTGTTGTTTTGTGATGACAACACCAAGTGTATTAGCTATAAGAAGATACCTTAACCAGAGGAGGGGTTAGCTTACTTCTGTCCCTACTGCCACGAAATGCTGATTGTTATTATTATTGCTGACTGTTAATTGATTGTTGATTGATTGATTAATTCATTGAGAGAGAAAGAGACTTTAATTTTACATTTGCCTCATGGTTCTTTCTGTTTAGATTCAGTCTCTTTGCCTTTTCTTTCTTTCTTTTCCTTTCTTCCGTTCCATGTCTTCATCTTCCCACTGCTCCACTGTCAAGGAGCCACAGAGACAGGAAAGGTCATAGGTCACAGGTCAAGCTGACCCTCACCTCTCGGTGTCATTAGTCCGTCCTGATTGGGTTAGCTGAAATGCTAGCCTCTTGAGCTAATCTAATATGGAGGCCTGGAGAGGTCATTTGGCTTGGATCACATTTCTCTTCATCACAGATCTCAATCACGCGAGATCTGTGATGCCAGAGATGACAAATATTGCCTTAGATACAGCAATATCGTCTGATTGCTTCTCCTGGTATTTTGCTTTGTTGGTAATTGATTGCATTATTTTTATATTCTTATCATATAAAATTGTATTTTCTTTGTGCGGTAAACATAATTAGTTTAGATAAATTATTTTCGGTGACATTTAGAGAATTAAGATGCTAAACCTTAATATTTAAATACGAGCTATCCTCCTTTTTCAGAAACCATCATGTTATCTTCTCTGCTCTTCTCCACCATCTTAGGGTTTAGTGAAGAACTAACTAATGGATGTAGGGTTTAGTAAAGAACCGACCAATGACTTTAGGGTTTAGTAATGAACTAACCAATAACTGTAGGGTTTAGTAAAGAACTGGGCTTCGAAACTTCATTCATAGGCATTCAAACAGAGTTACAAATATTACGTCATCTGTCTTCTCCTCATCACTTTTCCTTGACCTGGATAGAAAATGCCATGAGGTCATGGAAATTCTGGGATACTCTTCAACTAACCGCAGCTAATCGCTAACAATTTGTTAGCTTTATCGCTAGGCTAATCCGAATCAGAATGAGCTTTTATTGGCCTTTGTTTTTCCAAACAAGGAATGTGCTATTGCGAAATTGGTGCATTTAAGCCTACTCCTATCTGATTGGTTCAGATTTTGCAGGAGGATTTATGTGGTTGTGACATGGCGTGCACTATAGTAATAAAAAAAAAAAAGGCTTTTATTAAGAAGTGTGTGTGATGGGCTGTCCGGTGTCCTGAAGGTAAGAACATTAGCATCTAGTCCTATATTTCAGAGAAGCCACACCACACCACACAACCCTATAATATCAGCCTTCCAGAAGTGATCACTTAAAACCACTTCAAAACATACGCAATGTGACATTTAATAAGCCCTGATGAAGTCACATCCACATCAGTGAAATCACCATACTTATTCTTCCTACATTACTACTGTATGTTGTAGTAGTATTAGTAGTAGTTGGGTTTTGGGATGGTGGTGTGTGGGTAGTGTGTATGTGGTGGCATGCTGGTCTTCATATATATACTGTAGTGTGTGTGTGTGTGTGTGTGTGTGTGTGTGTGTGTGTGTGTGTGTGTACTAACAACTATGCTGAACTCACAGTGCATCA